>JAADYU020084454.1:0-13666 GCA_011763375.2 Heteractis magnifica
TCAGGTGCAACACAACAGGGCTCTCAAAATAAGGCTGCTGGTCAACTGACAATGTCCAGTCAAAATTGGAACTTTTCTAGTCACATTCACAGGTCACATGTTAATCAGTGGTGCAAATGCATTCATGTTTTAATACAGCTCTTTTTAAGCTACAAAGTGCACAAATGTTAAGCAGTTTGGTTTGTTTTCACTTATTCACTTTCGCTCATTATTGTCCCCCAATAGCTAGAAAGTGGCAATTTAATGAATTAAATAATAATTAACAATACACTCAAATATTTATACAAATTGTTCTGCTAGAAAAAAAACTAATAATTCCTTCAATCTGTACTTAACAATATCAAGATTAAAATCTCAGCCACACCAGGATTTTCATTTATTTAGAATATAGCCCAAATAAATCAATTACCTTATTATGTTTGTGCATTACTTGGTTAAGCAATATCTAATTATTTGTTCAGTGATTAATTATGAACTTCATATTTCTATGTGGCCTGCCAGAAAGGCAGTAATGTCCAAGCTAAAATCAATGTGGCTAGCAGTCATCATGCCCAGCCATTATTCTGAGCCCTGTACTATAAACTAATAACTTTTATCTTTTATCTACAGTTCTTTACAGAGTCAGTGTTAGGCTTTCTTCGTAGCCTAAGCGAACAAGGCCTGCTGCAGTCTTAAAGCATAGTCAGGTTGAAGGTGAAAGTGAAGGTTAGGATGATGAGAGTCAAATGCAAGGGTTCAAAGTTATTCCATGGTGCTAGTTTCCTTACCTTCCTGTGAACAGGATATTTCCTATATTAATAGCCCACTTTCGATATTTTGGTTGAGTGATCACACACAACAGTATCAAGATTGAGGCTCTGGGGAAACAATGAAATAATCGTAATTATTCTTTTGTTTCCCCGGAGCCTCGATCTAGATACTGTTGTGTGTGATCACTCAACCAAAATATCGAAAGTTGGCTATTTATTAGCATACAATTTACAGTTTGCTGTCAGTTCCCAGGGTAATAATCATCTAGTTTTACTGCAATTGTTTGTGCCATGAAACATTATCATTATTGTGGAGTTTAGGTACAAAATTACTAAATGTTTCTTAAGGCACAGACACACGGTGCAACATTGCGTGCAATTTTGCAGGCAAATCAATGTTGCAAGCCATGTCACATGATGCAATGTTCATGGAGTAGAAAACAATCCTACTTCAGCAATATTGCATGCAATGTTGTACTGTGTGTTGCACCTTTTAATGTAACTGGCCACTGTGAGCTAGAGATTAACCAGTTAATATTTTACTTGTCATTCAAAATCCACTCTGACTAATACACTGATATGCTAATTATTGTAATTAATGTGTAACATAATGTAATTATCACTATAATAGAGACAAAAATAAACCTGTAAATATTCAAACCATAACAACTAAATAAGGTAAATTGTTAAAGTTAAATTGTTAATCACTTTTTACTTACTGATGTGTTAAATCTTGTACAAGACGTATCAAAAATAGATACACCTATTTCAAAAAAGGTTGTCAGTCGGCGATCTGAAATCTGAGACTGGGAGGAATCAAGTGCATGAGCTTTAATTTCTTTTTAAATTAAGTTTTATCCTTTAGTAGTTTTCAATCATTACCTAGCTAAATATGAAATGAACTTTTAATTAAGCAAATGGCCTACATGCTTGAGAATTATCTGGCTCAGATTCCAGATTGCTGACGGACAAGCTTTTTTGAAGTTAGTGTATAATATCACTGTATGTAATTCTTAGGACTTTTATGTCAGGGTATTAATACACATAATTATTATGCTTAAAACTTTTGTAGTTATATTTCCAATGATTCAAGGTTAGGATAATTATAATTTTGATTACACCTTTTCCAATTGAAGAGTGGCCTGTTTCCAACTGAAATCATGGCTACTTGTGATAAACAATTTGCATAATAACAATTTTGTATATGAACTCAGACCAAAGTATTAAGTACTATTGGCCTTCACTTAATTTGATTGCCATTATCAATATTCCAGTCTAAAGAGATAATTTTTCCTGATTTTTTTTTCAAACTAGGTAACTATCATTTTTTATACAAAATCATACCCAGCATAAATCTGCTAGTTTTCAATTCAAAAATTTTCAGATTCATTTGTGGAAATATTATACAGCTTAGTAAATATTTTAATTATAATAGACCTCTTTACTTTGGGTGTAATGTTTTTCCCATTTCAGATCATGTGTCATTCCCTTGAGTTTTGTTTCTTTGTTTCTTGGAAACACTTGAGAAGATAATGTTAATATGTATGAACCTCAAACAAAGAATCTTTTTCCCACAAGAAGATGACAGGTTCGAAATGGGAAAACGTTATGCCCAAAGTTAGTAAAGAGGTCTATACAAGAGCGCTGCTTGTATTAAAATACAGTCAACACAGGAGAAATGCCTAGGCCTACCAGTAGTATGATTGATGTTATCTCATTAACATCTTGGAAAAGGAGGTTTTATTTCTTGTAGTCAAAGAAATGTCAGCTTTTAAATGAGACTTGACAATCAAATTTACAAATAAATATCAGATGAAAATGTGCATACATGTATTTCTGGCAAAATATAGCCTTTTACATTATTTTGTTAGGAGTGAAAGTGTAATATTAATGAATCCCAAAACCATCTTGTGGACAATAATATGGATGTGAATGAAAAGTGCTAGAAATGGCTTATTTTGTTGCCGGCAGCACTTAATGTCTGATACTAGAATATTAATCTAATGACAGAATGTTGTTATATAATTTATGCAGACCCAACTCTTGGAATGTCATCTTTCTTATTACCATTGTTGTTTGGTGATCATGACCTGTTTTGAAAATAGGTGTTCATAAAATAGACCAATGTACAAATATCCAAATTGTAAAAATGTGATAGATTAACTAATTATCAGTACCATTACAACCTAGTGAATTATTACACTTAGCATTAACTTATTGCTATCTAACTTATATTGTAATGAAAAGTATGTTCCTACTGTGCAGTGGCAGCTTTTATATAGCTTTGGCTCACTTGTTGCCATGACGAACAACATAGGAAGTTTTGGCTTGCTCATTTAAGTATTGCTTAATGTATGCAGCCACTATTTTTGGAGGCCTTGCTTGGAATTCCTCATGTTGTTCAGGGGTGAGATGTACTTGATCACCATTCAGTCTGTTCAACAGGGTAACACAGAGGACAGCAGCTTTGACTTTAGCACGATTACACATAGCAGCGAAACAAACGCTTTCCATTTCTATGTTACGAACACCTGCCTCATAAATTTTCTTTAAAAAGTTGAGCTTATCATCTAGTGTGTAATCACAGAAAGCACCATCTAATCTACCTTGTCCTGCAGAGGGAAAAATTGAGGATTATTAGTAATTTTTATTTTTAATCTCTAATCCTCCTCCAGGGCCTTCTCAATGACATTTCATAGTTAGATTTTTCCTGAGGTTTGTGTCTGTGTGTGTGTGCGTGTTTTTTTTTGGGGGGGGGGAGCACAGGAACTTGGGCCAGGAAAATTTGAACATGGCATGCCTCAACTTACTACATTCTTTCCCTCTTTCCTACCCACAGCCTTCTCAATCTATTGACTGTTTGTCGGCTGACAGGTTAATGGGGGGGGGCACTATAGAACAAATCACCTTTGGCATAATGTTTACCCATTTCAGATCATGTGTCATTCCCTTGAGAATACAATTCTTTCTTTGTAACACTTGAGAAGAGACATTAATATGGATGAGCCTCAAACAAAGAATTATATTCTTAATGGATGACACTTGGTCTGAAATGGGTAAACATTACACCCAAGGTGATTAGGTCTATTCTACAGTTACCCTTCTCAATAATGACATTTCGTAGACAGTTCTTTTTTTCTGAGGTGTGTGTGTGGGAGGTGGGGTGGGATGGAAGATCTATTTAGCTTAATTCAGGGAGAGGAGGTAGGACTGTGAGGACAAAGACAGATGTGTCGAAATGTACACTACGCACCTTCATAGAAATCATTAGTGCACATTGTATGCCCTTCAGTCATAGGGATACCAGTACCCTTACCACACTTCATGAGCTTTTTTCTTAGTTCCTTATCTAGTGTAGCAGGGAATTTGACAATTTTGCCTAGTATGATCTGGAAAAAAAGCAAATTTTTGTATTTTGGGAGATATTAATGGACTATCAAATTCAAGTGCTGTGTTTCCTTTTTTAACTGTTTCAGTTTTTGTTTTAAGGCCAGTATACATGGTACAACTTTAACTTACAACTACCACATGCAACCTACTTACACCATGCTCACACAGATTGCTTCATTGTGAGCAATTAAGTTGTACATACAAAAACATATGTAAACTGCCCTTCATTTTTTTTCCATTTATACACATTTTACTAACCTGTTCATGGTATGGTTCTAGTAATGCATTCATTGAAGATTCAGTGACCACCACAGTACCTGGCTCTAGACCTAGACAAAAGAAAACTCTCATATCATTGATTAAAATATAACTGGCCCATAGTGTTACAGATTCTATTTGACCCGTAGACTATCTCACCAGTTTGCAGCAGTGCATTCTGGGACTGTTATCTCAACTAAATAACACCAAACAAAAGAACAACCAACCATGACATCTTTTTTTTGGTCTTATTTAAACTGAGATGACAGTACCAGAAGGCACTGCTGCAGCTTTATGTGAAATGCTTTTGTTGCATCTTAAAGAATTCATCCTACTAATTAATTAATTAAATTTAATAAATTCAAATTAATTTTAGAACTCAACCCTGGCCCTTATCCACTATTTTTCACCCTTCACCCCCTGCCCCCAAAAATTTCATCTATTTATTTGTTCTTGGATTTTTAGGTAACCTGCACTATATACCAGGCATCCCATAACTTGATATCCCCCGCTGAACTTTTCTAAACAATAGCTAACAGTGTAGACATAAAAATTTTCTGACTCTGTATATCCTAAAAAATCAAAGCCCCCTGGCCCATAGAAGAGAATCAACTTCCCTTTACTAGTAGTTGACATCTTGTTTTAGACAAACTGAATATCAAGCATTAAGCCCTGTTTGATAGTAGAGCATGTATGCCATTCTTGTAAAAAGTGGGGGTGCTGAAGCACCCCCAGCACCCCTGTCTCCACCACCCCTGCCACTGCCAGGTTTTATATCGAGTGAAAGGACTGGGGAGACCAGGCAACTATTGACTAGGCTCAACAAAATAAACATTTTTAATATTTGTAGTTGTATAATACCACCAAGCTCAACAAATGGAGCCCAATTTTGACTGAATGAACAAAAATCACCGGGTTGAAGATATTGTTTTCACACATGATTGTCTACTTTTGGCCCAGTCCTCCCATGATATGAAACTTGGCAATGAACTAAAATTTCACAAACCTAGTCCTCCTGAAGTACCAATCCTGAAAAATGTTACATCCTTAGCACCTGCATGGTAAAGTAGCTTGAGAGTCTCATGCATAATCACCATTAGCGACGGAATACCAATACCATGCTGGGAATATTATAACATTCACGAAATAATCAGACAAGTAAATTTCAAAACAGGCAAAGTTACATATTTTTTACTAAAAAATTATAAATCTTACAAATGTAACTACATTAAGTTAATATTCACAGCAAACAATAATTATGACAGTTAATTTTAACTGTAAGGTTTAAGAAACATGAGCCAGTCTTCCAAATCTATAGTGACCAGACATTTATTACAGTTATCCAAGGGGGGTGGGCTGGTGTAAATGGGGAGGAGGTCATACTACCTGAGTTTTGAGCATCTCTACATGTGTTTGTCATGATGTTTTTCAAGCTCTTTTATGTCACAGCTCTGAAATAAGGGACCTTCTTTCATTTTTCATGGGCATGGGAGGGTAAGTGGGTTCATGGAATCTGTCTATGAATATTTACATGACCCCTGTCACCATTTACAAATTTTTTTACCTGACCTCCCCTCTACATAGTTCTTTGGCATGAGCCCCCAATATGACCAAAATTTTTGGCTGCCCCCCCCCCTCTTGGAACCAGTTTTTTTGGGTGCCCCCCAAACCCACCAGCCCCCCTAACCCTATGCCCAAAATAAATGAATGGTCCTAAGGTCAGTGACCCCCTTTTTTATTTGATACATTTTGAAGGACTATTAAATAAAAGTGTGTTTTCCTTGTTGGAATTTTAAAGAAAATCTGATGATACATTTTTGTATGCATTCCTAAGAAAAATTACTAATAACTTACATTTACAACAAGTACTGGTCCGACTTTGTACACAGCAAAACGGTCAGTATCTGATAGGTTTTTTGGTTCTTTTTCATCATCATCTTTCAAGAAGTCACGCAACTCATTTTTAAGGAACTTTGCAAACTGCCTTATTCTGTCAGTGCTGCCTCCCATACATACAAACTAAGTTGGAACCAAAAGAGAAAACAATTTGTCAAAGTTTTCTCCCTAAATGGACACACGTAGGTTTTTTTTGGGGTGGGGGGTGGGGGGGCTGAAAAGTTTGATGTATGAAGATAAATTTAAACAAGAGTGGATTCTGTATATTTGACCCCTTCCCCCAAGTTGATCCCCACCCAATTAGCTCAGTTGGTGGAGCATCAGGCTGTTGTGTGGGAGGTCATGGGTTCAAGCCCCAGCTGGACCAACACTCAGGGTCTTAAAATAACTGAAGAGAAGGTGCTACCTTTGTAATTACATCTGCCTGTTGAACTGTTTGTATAAGAGTAGAGGAATATGCACCGTAATAGCAGTCCATAAAAGTCCTCCAAAAATATCATGTAAAACTGACACGTTTGTTGTCAGTTCCTGTTGTTCCCTCACAATAGGGAGAGACTTTTTTTTTTTAAGTCTTCAATTTTCCTGAACAAGTTAAGGCAACTGTCAATAAAGGTCTCTACAGTAGTTAGCCATAATTAATCTGCTAGTCATGAATATCATCAAACAAAACTCAAAGAAACTGAGCTGAAAAGCCAGGTAGTGCAAAAATAGAACCTATGTATCATAGATCCAAAGTAATAGACATTTTTCAAACAACAAGTCGACAACTACAAAAGATTAACATATTGGTGAGGATTGCTTTGCCAGCTGCATGAACAGCTACCTTGACGTCACCATAGGGCTCTTTAAGATCGTCCTTGGCGTTTATTCCAATATGGAACAGTATATCATCATCTAGGCTTGATAAATGAGGGTTTTTAACGAACTGACTTTCTTCATCAGGAACATTCATCATTATCTCCTATGTAGTGAAACAACATAACGATTACGCATCAGTCTAAAATTAATTGGCATCAAAACACCTCCAGGTATTGGAAGATTCAGTCAGATATTTATTCGCGCCAAATTCTGCAGTTTACGATCATAGTAATACTAGTACTGGTAATTGCAACTTATACAATAAATCATAGATTCAGATCGAACCGTTCACACTCTAAGTTTTCCCGCTTGATAACATATTTCGTTCATTAAATCCGTCACAAATTAGAGTCTGTTTGCATTATGTTTTACCTCAATCGGTATAGCATGCGTTTAATAGACGGTTTATTAATTGTTTGATTGTTATCCTTGTACACGTGTAATGTACATCAAAAAGTAACAGAAACAAAACATGAGTAAAATACAAATTCATACACCTTTACCTCTGATTGTTATTGTTGAAATCAAATATTCTGTTCGTATCTATGTATCCAGACCTACGCACACCAAAAAATTGTAAGCAGGAAATATTTTTCGTACACTTATACATATAGGGTAGTCAAAACATCATTTACCAGTGCCCCTCATGCACCTTCAACCACAGTTAACCCAAGCATGAGTTCATAAGATTTGTTATTCAGCTGCTTGTACGGCAATATTTTAAATTATCTATACTATAAAATAGAAAAGATATGATTTATCCTTTGTTTATACACAGTAGACGACTTCCGAGTTCTCGAAAATGATGCATGAAGGAGAGGCTTCGTGCGAAATCATGCTTGGACAGGTTTGAAACGACTGACATTTCTTTGACTTTTTCTGTTGCTTAAAAGTTTATTTTTACGAGTGAACTGCGAACAAGTCATAAAGAAAAGAGTGACAAAAGAACAAGGAAGTCGTTTCACGCCACAAAGTGTGATTTCGCACGAAGCCTCGCCTTCATGCACCATTTTCGACAACTCGGAAGTCGCTGCACAAGTTCGTAGCACAAGAAGACCAAACTTTTACTGTTGATTACGATAGAAGTGGGATGTTTGGGGTCTCTCGCAAGCTTGAAAATTACTAATAAATCGAATGACATTTGAATATGTCCACTCGTTTCATTGTTACTTGGACTCTTTCTCATGGGAAGTTCTTATAAATTATGAAGACCAAACGCCAACTACTAGCTCAGCGCGTCTAACCACAGGTAGCCTAGTCTCTCCTTCGCAGCCGTTAGTGGCGAAGGAGACTACAAGTAGCCCAGATACCTAGCCAATACTTACGAAATAGGAAAAAAATATGTTCTTAAACAGATTAAGAACCGTTAAAACCTCAACATACGCCCACAGGGATAAATATTTTCAACTTTTAAAAAATATTTTCTAAGATTTTCTTACTTTATTTCGCGGTAAACATTTCTTTATAATTTGATATCGTTCGGGCTTCCTGTGGCAATTGGGATTGTGCAAGCAAGCACATTTGTAAAATTGCGTGGGAAAAGAACTTCATATATGCCTACATAAGCGGAAAACAATCATTTACACGCTTCAAATATAAACCTGAAGGTGTGATACGAAGTGTAGTTTGGATGTATCTGGATATGAAATGGGTTAAACTGTCAGGTAAATAACATATTCGTATAATATGGCGACTTCATGGAAAGGCAAGGGAAGAGGTCGCAGAGTTCCCGGAAGACAAGACAGTGAAGATTCAGATGAAGTGTACGTCCCTGAAGAAGTTGATGGTGATTCTGTACCAAAAGATGCATACCATGCCCTCAAAGGAGGTATTTACAAATTATTTTGTATCTGAATAAAAGAAATTAGAATAACATTGACAACTATTTCACACAAGCACAGGAATTGTGAACATACGCTTTAAGTTATAAGCTTATAGACCATGCAGTTGGACTTTTTCCCAGACATCGTTTTCATATTCAAGATTGGACCACATGTATTCTTGTTCAAAGTTTGATTATTCAGCTTTCATAACAGATATACTACTGATTTTCACTGTCTAACAAAGAAAGATGTTCAAAGGCCAAGTAGTTAAGTTAAGAGGAAAATGCCACTATAAGCTTATATAAGTAATATGCAGACACTCCCCTGGGCAAGTCATTTGGAAATCAATTCTTGTTTTTGATTGTGTAATTTACTTTTAAAATTGAAATTTCCTGAAATTGTTTCCCAATGAAGCAATGGCTTTTGTTTACGGTTTGAGTGCACCAAAGTCTGCTTTTAGGGACTGGTCATTAAGTAAAAGTGGGGGAGGGGGGTGGTAAAACTGGACTTTAAGATTGAAGCAGCTCTTCTACTATATGTAGAATGGTGAAGTTTTGTATGAATTGTACTAAACTAGCAAATATACAATTATTCAAACAAAATTACACAAAGAAGCATATGGGTGTTTTACTAACTCCAATTAACCATGCTATTTTAATCTTTCTTTGAACAGCATTTGATGACACGAAGAAAAAATACTTGTCTTTAAAAAAAGAAAAGAAGAAACTTCAAGAAAAAGTTAAACTTTTAGCTAAGGAAAATCGTGATTTGCAAGAACATTTGAAATTAAGTTCAGCTATTGAAAAAGAAAATGAGGAATTGAAGGAAAAGGTAGCATTAAGTTTCCAAGCCTTTGATGAAAAATATAAAGAGTCGGCAAATCTTAGAAAGAAATTAAAATCCATCAAAGAAGAAGGTTACAAACAAACTGAGGATGAAGGAGAAGAACAACAGGTTTGTGCTTACAACAAACAATCTTTAAAGTTGATGATAAGATAAAGATTTTAACATGTGATGATCAGCAATGAAGAGAGGCTGTAAGTTTAAGATTACAGTCAATAAAGGGCCATGCAAATGCACCCCCACACTGTTGGCCAGTAACATCAAACACTGTTAGGTCTAACATGTTGCAGGATTATCAACCGGTATGGTTGGCCCAGTTTCAACCAGACCACTTTTAGAAACAAAATGTTTTAATTTGAAGCCAAACCACTCACAAAATTATGGCTTAATGTCCCTCTGTTGGGAGCATTTGAACACCTTGTTACATGTTGTTGCATGTTGTTAGGACTTTTTGGGTTAAAGTTTGAAAACTTTAGAGCCCACAAGTCCCAACATTTCTCTTGTTTTGTAATCACTGAAATATAGCCCAACCATGATGCATTCATTTGGACAGGATTTTGAACTTAATGCCCAATAAGGTTGGACTTGCACATGCAAAATAAACATTGTACTGGAAATTTCACATAATATATATATATATATATATATATTGCCCAACATTGTTGCAACAATGTTGGATGTTGTTGGGCTCATTTGAACAGGCCTTAAGGCTCTAACCTGTTGCCTCAATAACCTATCAAGCATACCATTCTATGGCATGCATCTACTATACTGTCTTGTAACCCCCACTACATGTATCTGTTTCATTTCCAATTTTTTCCTGGGATAAATGTTCTTTACAACCATGTATGGTGGTTTTCCTTTCAAGCTTCAATTAATGTTAAACACTCTCAAAGTAAAAGTGACTTCACTTAACAATTAGACCATGAGTTTGAGTTTTCTATTAGCTGATAGTTGATGAGGGTGAAGGCCGAGTCAACTATCAAAGCCGAGAGAAAATGAGAATGGGTAGTATAATTGTTTTAGTAAAAATCTATTTTTGTTTCTCTGGAGTAACGTTTTGTAGAAGTAATTTTTTGACATCTTCACTCATAAGTATTAGTTCTCAGGAAAAGCCACCATCTTGAATATTTTCTCAATTCACCTTCTATCAAAATTCGAAAGTGAGTAGAGTAGCCAATGAGAGCATGGGATTTGCATTAGATTTTTACTAATTAATATTAGAAGTTCTTCCAGCTGGTGAAATAATTTGTCACCTTTCTCCCTGATCGTAAAGGCTAGAGTCAACTAGCTTGTTAGGAACCCCTTACCCAAAGCTGGAAATAGAACCAAGTTGTACAGACTTCAAAACTTATCATTATATTGCTCTGATCTTTCAGGATCTTGCTGTACAGAAAGATGAAACAGCCACACAAACAAATACAAATTGTGATTTGGTTAAAGAAAAGACGGAAACTGTAGACTCATTTACCCAGACTTCTGAAGAAAAGACTGATGAAGTTGGCAGTGTTCCTCCTTCTACTCCAACACAACTTTTAAAGAATTGTGGTCTAGAAATTGTTTTGGAAAATGGAAAATACTATTTGCTACTCACTGAAAGAGATGCTCTTAAACAGTGGCTTGAAAATGAAACTGATGGTAAAGTGAGTGTAGCTTTTGAAAAAACACCTGTTTTTGAAAGGTTTGTCCAAACAGAGTTGTTAAGTGAGGTGAAGTTACAAGAACAAGAACAAGCGATAGTCATCCAACTGAAAAATAAAATAGTCGACCAAGCTAACGAAATAAAACGTTGTCGAGATGTGCTAAGAAATCTTGAACCAAAGAAGGCTTCTACATTAAGTGTTATGGTCCAAACAGAAGGTAAACTAAAAATAAATCAATCAATCAATTTTGTTTCTAGAAGTTAACACCGTAACCTAGTACATAATTATCAGGTGGACCTCATCTTCTAATGTCTCTTAAGCTGAAAGGGACAGGACCGCCATTAACGTGATCATCCGAGCCACTGAAGGTCTAACCGTTTGCAGATGTTATTGCAAAGGCAGCACCTTCTCCTCAGTTATTTTAAGACCCTGAATGTTGGTCCGGCCGGGGCTTGAACCCACGACCTCCCGCACAACAGGCCGATGCTCTACCAACTGAGCTAACCGGGTAGCAGTCCTCATAAATAACCTACCATAGGACAGGGCCCAAGCACGATTCTCACTTGGCACTAATGTGAACACATCGGCTTTTTTATGACTTTCACTTACCAGAATTTCCAAGGTCCCGACCTTGTACTTGGGCACTAAAGTGAGCAATGATATCTTATTTGGGGACCCAGTGTTTGAACACAGAAGCATTTGTTCTTCGAGTATCAAGTGTGAACAACCTCTATGTATTCCTAGCTTAGGTCCGCCCTGTCTACATTAAGTTAGGGTGACCCTGGTACTAGGAACAAGTCTTTTGTTTTAGTTTTCCGTCGGAGGACATCGAAAACAAGAGTAGTCGTAAACGGCCCTTTACTTCAATATCCAATGCTTGAGTTTTCCTCTTTGCGTTCACCTATCAGTCTATCGCTTTTTATGCGATAAATTAAAAATTGATTTTTTTAAAAAAAGTTTATCAGGGTAACTATAAGTTAACGAGAGGACGGTACCCCGGCAAAATATTATACCGTAACAGTGTTAATCTCCCGCATTACTAAAATTACGGTTTTGCTTTTTCTCGGTTTTCCAATGAAAATAAATCAATGTCAAAAAACTTTCGGTACTGAAAAAGAGTTCGACGTAAAAACTAATCATATTTCTTTCACTGTTTTATAGTTGAAGTCCACGATGAACTTTTCACTAGAAAACAAAAGGAATTGCTAACCAGAGAGGTTAGGTCGATATTAAAGCCACTGGGTGTATTAAAACTAAAGATGCTTCAGTTGCAAAAGGAATTGGACTATGAAAAATCCTACTGTAAACGCTTACATAATATAATCAGTAAGTCAATGGATGTTCCTGGAAAGTTTGTTTTGAGTATAGAAAATGCAGCTCGAAGCGGAAAGTCCAGTAGAGCTCGTGAAGTCAACAAGCCACCAGTAACTAGAGCTCTGTTATGCGAGGAACAACTCCAAGAACCTTCCAACCTTAATTCACTGCCGGATTCGTTATACGAACCTCCTTTGAGTTTGCCAGTACAAGAGACCGACAGGCGTCTTCGTGTGAAAATATCTAAGCCTAAAGACCCAGATTACGACCCATCTCAAGATGAAGAAGCTTCAACTCCTGTTGCTCCTGGAGAGAATCACTCACTAACCATTGAAAGTTCTGCTTCTAATATACCCGCAGAAGAGGTTAAAACTAAGTCTAATTTAGAAGTTGATAGAATATCTTCTGCTTCAAGACACTTGATGCCTTCAACAAGCAGTGGTCGGAGTATTTCAAGGATAGAACAGGCGTCTGGTAATGAGAGTGACGATATAGAGGTAATTGATGAAGACGAAACTATAGCCGCAGGTGGTAACACTGGTACTAAAGAGTGTCCCATATGTTTTCGGCTGTACTCAAATACCTCAAGCCAACAAGAGTATGAGAAACACGTAATGGACCACTTCGAAGACTTCGACAACAATTAAGAAATTGAACGTCTCGAGCCGTTGTTCTAGGCGACAACTAATTCGTTCGTCTCAAACAAGGATACGGAGTACGGAGTGTATCCATGTTTCAAACTATTCATTGGGGTTTTACTAACCTTCAAGTTTTTCTCTCTTTTTTTTTTTTTTTTTTTTTGGGGGGGGGGGGGGGGGGGGTAATTTTTTTTAAACCTGTTGGGAAAATTTTTCTGTGGTTTTAAAAAATATATGCGTTTCCCCCTGTTCTC
>JAADYU020084565.1:0-13662 GCA_011763375.2 Heteractis magnifica
ACTGTTGTTCATCAACTTGAAGAAGTCTTTCTCAAAATCATTGCGAGCATGTTTCCGTTTTTCCGTATTGAAATCGACGTAAGTTTTTAACCATAGAGATTGATCGAAACCGAGAACACGATGAATTTTAGTGAGTCCCATACCAAGCGACAAATACTGTTTAAGATTACGATAATGGACGACATAATTGGTTTTGTTCTTGAGATTCGGAACGAGTTTTTCAGCCGTTGCAGATTTTAATTCCAAATTTGCTGCCATTTCCTTACAGTAAGGCGAAAGCAAATCAGACGACACTTTGAGTTTTTCTGGTGCAAGAGGACAGTCGTTGTGTAACTCATGGAGTTCCTGAGGATATTCTAAATCGACCTCAAGAATATATCCTTCTTCTCCATTATCCGGAATAGTCATGACATCGAGATCAGCTATTTCATATTCGGTTAACCAACCAAAATTACTCTCCGGAAGAGCTTGGGACATGGCCCAGCCATAAAAAGTATTAGCGTCTAGATACAATAGATAATTATTTTGAACATTAGAGTCATAATCAGGAAGGTAGGGGTTGTTGGCTTTGGCATACCTATGGGTAATCATAGAAATGCCGCCGCGTAACCCCTCCTCGATAAACAAATACATGTCAAGGTCGGTGAGTAACTCTAATTCGACTCCAGTCATTTTCAAACAGGCCAACCAGGATAATCCAGGACTTGTGTAAAAATGACCAGGGTCGAGTTGATAGTATTCGAGGCAAATGTCTCCGAAATTCTCGAAAACATCTGCCAATAAGAGTACATCCGATTTTAAGTAGAGATCATGGTAGTCTCCCAAAGTTCTACAGTGAAAAGATTGGAACACACGTTGGGCATGTTCGTAATCTTCATCACTGATATGCTCATTCTTCAAGGAGCTGTAAAAGTGATCCTTTGAAGAGAGCCTGGGTTCCTCGAATTTTGAGAAACTATCCATGTACTCGTAAGGATAGACTCCCTTACGCAACAAGAGAGGGACTTTATCCGCCTCTACATACTTCTTTAAGACCCTAAACTTATCATCCCCTTCCCGACTTAGATTATGTACTAACTTTTGTGGCTACTGCCGAAAGGCGGAAGCCACTATGCTATCGTGTTGTGTCCGTCTATCCCTAAGTAAGTAAGTAAGTAAGTCCATAAACACAGGAAGCCCAAAAGTACTAATTCATCGACTTTACATCGGAACTTTTCGGAACGAATCAGCAGTAAGCCGATCAGTCGGAGCCTGTCGGACAGAGCTGGACATATTTTCGGTAGCCAATCAGCGCTTACCTACGGGTTCGTATTACCGAAGTTGATAAGGGAGATTGTCACCTCGTGCTTCGTTGCACGTTTGGTATGATCAAGTGTTAATATTGCAAGTAAGTAAACTATTTCACAAAATTTACTTTAATTATCTATCACAACTTTCACTAGGTGTTTCTGTACGGTGAAATGAAAGATTTTGTGAGTCGTATTCAATTTTTAGGCCGAGATTCCTTGCTCGAAGATACTAGTAAGCTGACAGGACAGCCAAAACAATGGTCGCTGACACAAGAGTCTGGATTAGAAACACAAAAGCCCTTTCAGAGAATAAATGAGCCTCTTTGGAGAATATCTGAACCTCTTTGGAGGATATTTGAACCTCTTGTGTTATATTTTTGTTTATCTTTCTGTTACACTTCCATTTACATTTGAATGATATATTAAAATTTTTGCATTTATTTAATTAATTCGTATCAAATTTGACAACTACTTTCTAAAACCAATCTTATTTATCTGCAGTAATCGATGACAATTCATATTTCTCTTAACTATATTAAATGACTCTTCATTTCCACTATAAAAAATACTTTTCTTCCAGTTACAATTATTTTTTCACTCTATTTCGATCTTTAAAGCTCCTTATTTATAGCAGTAGCCACATGCGCTTTCAAAGCGCCTATTTTTCTTTTCATTGTTTTGACGCAGTGATGTCACATGCAAGGGGTCTGTACCTATCAACAGCCTGACTGAGGGCTTTCATCTTCAGTTATCATCACACACACACCCGCATTTTTGTCGCGTCTAGCATTACATATTGTGGCTACAATTTTCTCTTTCATGACGGTGACTGATCAGATTTAAATCCATATAAACTAGGATCGCATGTATCTTGGATTTTAATGGCTGGTTGTGATCTTAACTGCGACCAGGTTGGCGAGCTATAGTACAGGTGTTGTGTGCGTCTTTCCCAGTGTTGGTCTGGTACAGGTGTTTGCAAGTCACGTCTCCACATGTCTCGTCTCGCTTCTCAACAGTTTCACTTCACTCTTGACCTCATTAAGCGTCACACTGGATACGAACGCCTTGCGGCCGACAAACTATAAATAGATGTACACGGGGCAAGCCACACAGGACGGGTTTAGGTAATTAAAATCCGATTTTTCATCATTTCGGCACTCCACGTTTCTCTCACATGTGGCAGAGACTTACAAATATCATCCATGGCCTTACATGAATCTGTCAATCAACCTTTCTTCATGGCGACTTGGGGAAAAATGAAAGCAATAGATAAAATTTTCCCGGGGCCAGTGTATTTTCACTCCTGCTACAGGAGAATTAGAGAGAGAGAGGCTCAAGTTATGTCAAAATCTGGCTCTCTTTCGAGTACTCGTTTACTACAGTGAAGGACTAACAACGTCCGAAACGTCAGCAATGGACCTTATTCGTTGCTTTCCCATTACAGGTCACGTGTCATTCCCTTGGGGCTTTTTCCTTTGTTTAATGTTAACGCTTGAGAAGATACATTGATATGGATAAACCTCAAACAAAGAATCTTATTTCCAAGGGGTCTGTAATGGGAAAACATTACGCCCAAGCAAATAAGGTGCATTAAGTTTCGTTTCTTTTTTCGATACGAAGTTCAAACATCCCTTTACTATATCTAGCTTGTTATTTTCTATACCGACGTGGTATCTACTAGTTTACTAGCTAGGTATTTATTTACGTTTTCTTGAGTACTATTACATGCCATCCAAACCAGACTTACCATAGATAGCGTGAATACCGTTGATGTCATCATCTCCCAGATTATCCCCCAGGGCCGTAGAGTACACGGGGCTCATCACGGCCCCTGGAACAGACGAATGGTACAAGCCAAGGCTGTGTCCGATCTCATGGACTGCTACTTTGAACAGACTCTTATGGGTCTTGTCACTTGTTCTTGGGGTCCAGGGCTCCGCGTCATCGAAATGGATATCACCTCCATATTGTGGGTAATACGCATGCGCCAACTCATTGCCTGGTCCATCAAATGATTTGAAATCACCATGGTAACCTGAATGGGAAAGACACATTTTAGCTGACGTCAATAACAACAACAGGATGAAAGATGACAAATAATAGACGCCTCTAAAATCACGTGATTGTATCACGTGATGGGGAGCATTTCTTCTTTACCCTCTTCTCCCCTAGAGTTTTGAAATTTCACCACAGCTAACCCACGCTCAGTATTAATGTCTCCTGAGCTTGGGTTTCGATGACACCACTTCCTTGAAATAGCTTTGTACATAGAGAAAACCATCTAATTAAGTGAGGTGCCCTGAACGTTCATGTCAAGATATGATAAGCTGGTTAACGCACGTAGCATTTTGAGTGGAGCAGATCAAGTTCGGGGTTTGCTCTATAGGGGACTACTGGCTACGTAATTAACTACAAATTATTAGAGCGGTTTACGTACGAGTGGGAAAAAAAAAAAAAAAAAAAAAAACGGTACCGACAGCACATACTCATTATGGTGTGCCGTAACACAAATGACTTTCCATAAGAATAGTTAGAGCGGTTTTCGTATAAGTGGGAAAAGTACAGTAATGACTTACACAGTACGGTGTGCCGTAACACTGAAATGGTTTCCCATTGTTTTCGTGCGAATCATCCTATCACAACGCGTAGTTACAGTTAAGATAAAGTACGGTACGGAGAAACATAGTTTAAATTAAAAAATGAAACTACCCAGTAACATGACGATTTTAGATTTTAAGTACGGTACTGCTACGGATTCGTCTTACTGTTTTCCACTCATACGAAATCCGCTTTATCGTATAAGTGAGAAACTTAGAGTACTGACTTACAGCACGTACACGGTACGGTACGGTATGTCTTAACACTGAAATGGCTTCCCGTTGCATTCGTGTGAATCATCCAATAAAAACAACGCTTAGTTAAGGTTGCAATGAATAACGGAACTTGATGCGTCTCATGAGCTACTGACTCAAAGCCCTTTCGAGAGGCTCTTAAGCCTTTTTTTTTCGAATTTCCCGAGGTTTCCCATTTCATTCTAAGCAGAAATAGGATAACGAGTTGAGAAGAAAGAAGCTGAAGTACTAGTTCTAGTTCTAGTTCTAATTCTGTTGCCATTGGTTTTTCCCGAAAAAAGAAAAAAAAAAAAAAAAACCGCACATGAGTTGAATGCTTGTAGAAGCACCGATTGCAGTGCTAGAACTTGGGTACGTCCGTGAAGAAAATCTTATGAAGGTCCACAGTAGGCATGCCGGGATGAAGGATCGAATTCCGAACCGAATTCGGGATGTGAGCTAAGAACAGCGGGGAAAATATCTGGATATAATGCGGGATGGGATTGCTTTAAAAAATTGGAAGAAGTGACGGGATTTCGTGAAATATATTGGCAGGATGGCTGGCGATTTCAGAACCCTGTCGTGGTTCCTCTCTTATGCTTTAACACTAAGCCTAAGCCTCTCGACACTCAGTAGCACTTCTGGTCAACATAACGACATACAAACTATAGGGTCATTTCTTTCATCTTTAAGCTCTAGCTTATGTCAATTAATTTTACGAGTATTCTAAGAAATCCCGGTAGCGTTGGTTATAACTTTCCTGACTTTTTCAACAAGTGTACATTACGAAAGCGGATTTTGGTAAGACGGCGGAAAAACATCTTGGATTTCGGCGGCAAAAATCAAAACCTCCATAATATTTTTAATACGGAAACGTAAAGTATACCAAGGGAAGTTCATGGTGTACCGGTAGGATTTGTACGTCGCCAGAGAGTCAAAAAAGAAACTCTTGTAAAGCCAGGATATTATATTGTCTTACTCAACGGATTTCACACTTCAATTAGTCCTTAATTTCTTAGAAAGTGCAATACAAGTTTAATAACTGAAATCACTTACTTTCACCGCAATATTAATTAAGTTTAACGGGCGTTGTTTAGTTTGGCTTGCACTCGTTAATCCATGTGGGACAAAAACAGTTTACATAATTATGACTAAAAACTGTATTTTACAAGTAATTTTCCGATTAAATTTGAACTTGACGCTCCGAACCTTTGTTCCTCGAACTAACAATAATAAGTTAATCAGGCTTTTGCGCTGAGAATTTTCGTTTTTTAGCTCGGTATTTTTTGTTATTTAGAGAGGGCTTCCGTTTGAACAATAGGAGATGCCTTTACGTTTGGCAATAATGTCGGACAGCGAGCCAAAACCGCAGTGTGTTAACTATAGATCAAGACAATAGAAAGCGGGAAAAAATAATACTGGAAAAAAAGCCTTTGGCACTGAAGTTAGACGTAACTGTGATCGTGAGACAAGACAAGGAAATGCTGTGGTTTGGAATCACGTTTGCAAACAGTTACCCGCCTCTTGTTTGTCCGTATTGTGAGAGTTTAGGACGAACCAGCTGTGAATGTCAGCGGAAAGCTGAAAAATCTCATGAATATTTCTTCGAAAAAAGATCTAAATTCACTAAGAATTTTAGAATTTCTTTTCTTTTCTTTTCTTTCTTTTTTTTTTTTTTTTTTTTTTTTTTTTTTTTTTGATTATTAAAACTTATCATACAATTATAAAAAAAGCGTTCATTATTTGCCAACTTTCATTGATATTAAGCTCAAACTGATAGTTACGTTAAATATTTTGACTTCTTTCTTCTTCTTTCTCTTTTTATAAAAAGAAAAACATCTTGTGCACATAAAAGCGTTTCTAAAATTTTCAATAAATGTTTTATGTGCACGTGAAAATGTATTTAATCGACCAATGAAATTCACGAATACAAAGCCCAATTCGGCACATAAAGGCTTTTCCCGGCGAAAAATTCATTCGCATTCGTTTTTCGACTGTATAAGGAATGTACGAAAAGCAGGAATTGTATAAAATATTCTTTGTATCAAAGTCGGAATATTGTCAGTTGTGCTATAACGAGCCAAAGGTGATATAGATGCAACGCGTAGAATATGGCGAAATTTCACAAACTTTCAGTGACTTCAATATTCACCTTCGTTTAACTTTCAATAATGAATGAAAATTAGTTCTATCGGCAAGTTAGAAAGGATATAAGCACATGAAAATGTAGAGAATCTATCTTATGGGTAATTCTGCTTTTCTTCCACTTTCTTTTTTATTTATTTATTTTATTTCGAAGCTACAAAGTCTTGTTCAATCGTTCATTCTCAATGATGGCTATTCGTAAATTAATTTGTGGAATTTTGAAAGGTATTTTCCGGCTTTAGAATTTTCACATGTATTATTCGGCCTCGTGTTTTTGATATTTGATAATATTTGCGAATCGGAAGTTCCGCAAATTCATAGATAAACGTTTTCGGTACGTCTTGAATATGGTGATAACGTTCGAATTATTTCAAAAATGATGGTTTTCGATGTTATAGTTTGAAAAGTAAAACTACCAAAAGGAGGCAGATACGTAGACAAAGCAAAACCTTCCAAGCTGTAGACGACATTTTTAAAGACCAACTTCGAGTAGTTTATAGTTTTAAAATCATTTCCAAACATAAACATTCCTTAGGGAATTTCCTTTCATAGTGTACTCTGTACCATCCAGGGATGAGAACGAATCGAAAGTATGAACTAAAGTATAAATATTGTGCTCGCTCTGGATTTAGTCAACTACACGATATCAAAGGAATAGCGGCATCTTATCAAACTGCAAAGAATGTTAGTGATATTGTCGGATTGTTGGTAGTGGAAATCGTACAATTTTTAATTTTACTAATTTGATCCTCACAAAAATGATGCAACTTTTACTTTTTTGTCCTTTTAGTCATATCTCAATGACTTTTATGTTTGGACGATGCTCGTCTACATTTATTAACAAGTGTTTATGCATGCCTTTTTCTGTTCAGTATTTGTTCTGCATTGCTTAGGGTATGTACTGAGATGTTATAATTATATTGTATTTTTCTCCACGGCTAGTCTCCGTGCTGTGTGCCGGCAAGTTCGAACTCATCACCCTTAACCGTAACGAAAATCATGTTTCAAAACAAAAGGCCGATAGTTCGGGCATGACAAAAACAGATCACTGGCGTGGACTATAAACAGTGTATGAAGCGCATATTTGAACCGCACACGAAAGGAAGCTCCCAATTCCAGTCAAAATAAAACATTTTAGAACTAACCTTGAGCGAACAGGATCGTTATATCAGCTAGGGCTGCGTTTGTCTCAAACCTGAAAACCAAGGGAGACACTTCTGCCCAGGTTCTGAAAGCAGCGGTTAACGTCGACTTTACAAGAGCGTTTGTCATCTTAGAGCTCCACTTATTAGAAGGAATGCTCCACTTGATGATAGACTTGTTCCATTTGCTTCCTTGCAGTACATAGCGTCGTACTCGCTTGCGAACTCTTACACGCATTTTCCGTGCAATGTGCGTCATAACCTGGTCTTGGTGGGCATTTACATCCTTCACACCACATCTTGGTGTCTCTGGTAGTATCTGTTTTGTGTCAGCATCAACTCTACCAGTCAGTTTAATTTGACTGAACGGCTGTAGTTTAAATAAGGCTTTTTTGATTTCGTCTCGGGAAAAACCTGCCAGCGATTTTTCTTCGCGTTTAATTTCACCGTTAAAAACGTCATCAAAAAGTTCATTCAAATCAGATAAATAATTCTGAGGCAACCCAGTTTGGATTTTGTCATTGTTTTCGTAAGTCACACCTCCGGTGCTTTGTATCTTCCTCTGTTTTTGGTAGCCGTAGTTCGTTAAATAATTCTACCAAAAGAAAAGATATGACTATTAAAAAACGCAATGTTCTTGGGATTATACATACGTACGTGCCTATTACTCATTGATGACAACCTTTGTCTAGCCGGAGTCTCCGCTTATTTACAAGAGAGATGATGAACACCGGTACATAATGAATGAACTTTTTACTTACAATTGCTCGTTGAAGGGACTCAGAAAGTCCTTTATGTCTCGTGTCCTGAAGGGCTGGCCTACCATTCGTCTGTACCGAAAGAATTGAAAACAAAACTAGTAATTGAAGTAAACTTAAAGTCATCTTTTAAATTAGTATTGCTAAAGTGTATTTAGCAACTTGTCTGGCTGGACTCTACTTGATCGTGATCCGTCAAATGGTTATTGTTATCTGAGAGTGTAATTGCTTGATCAATTCATTATGTTGTGCTTCCTCAAAAATTCAGGGGGGGAGGGGAAGGGATAATAATGCTTCTAATGCTGGCATTCATTATTAGGTTTCGCGCTCTTTTTGATTTGTCCACGTGGGAGAGCCTTTTAGTTTCTTACGCTTTCTTCTTCTTTTTCTTCTTCTTCTTCTTCGTCGTCGTCTTCTTCTTCTTCATTCTTCGAGTCTCATGTTTGACTGGCAAACGTTTTTATGGCGTATTACAGATTTGGGTTCCCTGATTTAATGAGTAACCATTGTAATTTGTAATCGTGTCTGGGGTATATCAAATACTACTAGTGATCTATGAGTGAAGGCATGCCACCAATTTGTATGAAGCCGCCGGTTCGATCCCGGTTCTTTATGGCTACAAAAGTGTTGCGAAATACCCAAGCTTCTATTTGTAAAAAACAAACCGTTTATACACTTATATCCAGCTACAATTCTCCTTGACATATCAAGGTTTTAATGTTTTCAAGCGTAGAATAAATATGAATGGCAGGCGTATGCCGGCTGCTCTTGAATGACAAGACCACAAGGTGAAAGGCCGTTTTTATAGTAGAAACAAATGTGAAGCATTTATGTTCATTCTATGCGTAAAAAACTTAAACAACTTTGCCATTTCTATCGAACGATTCGTATTCTATATCTTCTATGTTTGATACCTCCTACGCTTTGGTACTCGCAGCTTCACGTACCCGGCGACTTCAGCTTCGCCTTCACGTGTTTTCAGTTCGACTGTTTACAAGATTCTATACGTTCTCAGTTCCTTCATTGTCAAAATTCTCTTTTTATTGCAATAATTCCCAGAAATCTAAATAAAATGGCAACGCAAGTAGATGTTTCTGTAGCTGAACTTTATATATTATGGCTATGAGTTTGGAACGCCGCAAGTTCCTGCATGATTTCGGATTCATTACCATAGCAGTCAACACTACTGCCGTCAATACTACGCAATCATAGTAGGAGGCTATCCGGCTTAATTTCATTTATCTATATTAAATGGGAGGTGTGTTGGGGGAGGGACTATGTCTAGAACGGGGTAAAACTCTCAGAAAAGAAGGGACCTTGCCTTGTCACGTGAAATAAAAATACGACTCTCCATAAGAAAAACTGGTAAAATACCATAAACATCCCGCAAGTTCCGTTGAAGAAGGATTCTACCTAAATCGCCCTAAATAAAAAGGTTACTCTCGCCCTAATCAAGTGCTCCCATCTCCCCGACACGATGAACTCCCTAAAATATCGCAATTTTGGACGCCGATATCTTGTCGAGCTCGAATTTCTCCGGTTGATATGATGATAATAACTATATTTTGTTTATAAAACCTCTCCAGCGTAAATTAGCTTATTTCAAAAGCTTCTATTACGGATGCTTTTTATTATCTTTGTATCAGTATTTCATGGTTTCTTATTCTTGATCGAGTCTGAGGAGCACTTTGAATAAATAACATCTCAAGCATGTTAAGGCAGGGTCTAAGGCGATTTTGCTTGTTATCTTTTACTGCGCTTTCCCATAAAATGAAAGATTTTAGTATTAAGCTTATAAAGTCACCTTTAAAGTTCATGCAATTGAGCCAAAACGAAACGCTTAATGCTCCCCTAGGAGCATTAGGCAGGGGTACTCTCTTATAAAAAGGGAGAGAAATGAACCCTGTGCAACTGTTGCGCGCAATGTCGCCGGCAACATCGCTGAAGTAGAAATCGTTTCTGCTTTCACGGGTGGACACGGTGTGATTTCCCCGTTGTCTGAGCTAAAGATAAATGCTTAGACAGATTTCAAAACCCTGGGGGAATTTTCTTTTTTGCAGTGAAATGTAGTCAAAAGCGTTTTATTCCTACCACCATTTTGATTATAAGTTTTCAAATTGTCTTTCCAACTTGATAATGAAATATAACCCCTGGCCTAAAAGAGAGAGTTTGGGCATGGTCAGTCCTGGTTTAATTTTAGCTCTAAAAGATACCGCTATTGTCTATTGCAACATATACTGAAAGTCAGAAAACGCTTTCCTTTCTAAAGAACTTTTAAAGCATTGTCATAAATCTAGCAGGACAGATCGGGTGGTTGGGGGAATGTTTGGGAAGATACGTTAATAGGTATAAACCTCAAAGAATCGTATTCTCAAGGGAATGACACGCGGTCTGAAATAGGAAAACATTACACCTAAAGTATTATAGGGTCTATTAGTGTGCCAACATTCATTCTAGGAGGCCGGTCGTTCTGGAATGCGTCTATGTGCCACTATTGTCCCCAAGAAAGCTATTTTCAAAATTATTTCAGTGTAAACGAATGACTTTCAATATGGTTTCATACTAGACATGTTTTGGCGTATTTGAAGCAGAGTGTCCTAACGCCTCAACGCCTCCAGGTATAGACCTCTCGCAGCAATACACAGCTTTCTTAACACTCATAAATCATTCTTGATTTGCAACACATTTGAGGGGCACTTTGCATGAACCCAACAGTTTTCATGTGCAGTGAAGGATAAGCTTTTCTATTCATGCAAAGTGCCCCTCAAAGTCGAGAACAAGAAACTATACTCAGTAGTAAATAGAGGTATTTTTAGTTTTCGATAGCCTTTATCAAAACCACAACTATGTATCAGCACCAACTATCCCCATGACGAAGGGTACCTGAGAATCGCCGTCAGCATTGCTTAAGGGAATAATGCGTGTGTGGCGGCTTGCAATCAAGTTGGATAAGATTACAAAAGAACAGGGCCGCTATATTAGATGATATAACAAAGAAAAGATCTATCGAAAATCTTTGGTTAATTCAAGTTCATCTAACATTAGGGCTTGGAAAACCAGGAATTCAAGAAGGAAAATTTGCTTTGAAATTTGAATTTTTGTTTCAATTTTATTCTACGGTCTTGGCGTCCGATCCTCCGGACAGCACGCGATGCCCACAGAGCAGTCAACCTGTTTCTTGAACGTCGGCACCTTAATTTACTTTTTCAACATGACACTCGTTAATTAAGCCTATATTAACGTACAGGTTAGTACATGTTGGCGCTTAAAGTACGATATCCTGAGTTATTTGAATTGTTTTCATTCTTAGCGACAGTACTCTTCTTCCTTTGCGTCTGGAGCATTTCCATGTCTTTTGGTATTTACGTAAAGTTTCATTTGTTTAATAAGAGGACACCCATTCCTAATCTGACCCCCAGATTATATGATTTCGAAAAGCGACCACAAACTATGCCTCGTGGCCTGTAAAATAATGGCACGAACGAATGAAATGCGATGCATATCTTGGACTTGAAACTGTCCTTCCTTTATGGACAGATGAAAGGAAACCCCATAAATCTTACTTGGCAGCCGGGTGTTAGGACATGAATTAAGGATTTCTTTATTACACTTGAGTATGTGTTATACCAAGGAAGAAAGGAGGGGAGGGGGTGTTGAGGGGTGGAGGAAGAAGTGGTAGGCTTGGATAAATTCTGCTCAAAAAAACGTGAATTCTGACTGCCGGCAATGCTCATAAAAATCGTAAATTCTGCTCAAAATTCTACTCGAAGTGCAAAATTCTGCTCAAATTCTGCTCGACGTTTTTCATTGTGTAATGTAACTTTTAATAAAAAATAAGTTAAAAGAGATGGTCTTGTGTTTTTTTATCAACAAATATACCGTTTAACAAACACAGCGCAAAATAGCGTCAAAGTTTCAAGTGTTCACTGGCGGGCGCATATTCTGCTCAATTCTAACAAGGGGTTTGTTATTTTCAAATTAATTATTTTACCTCAAAATATTCGGTATAATTTAGATTTTATCTCTGATTTTCATGAATTTTGCTCAAAATTCTGCTCGGAGGGCTGTTTGCTGCCGGCAGAATGCTCTCTGCCTGAGGTCGCGAGGTGGTGAATTCTGCTCGAAATTCTGCCGGCAGAATTAGTATCCAGGCCTAAGAAGGTAACAAGACCAAAGGGATTCTTTAAACCTACAACCGTCGTAAATTGAATATCAATCTTCATAACATGAACGAGAATGAAAAATTTCATTAATACGGAGCCGTTGTTCAGTTGTCCTTGTCCAAGACCAGATAAAAGAGCCAGAGCTGCTCGTCTTAGTTTTCGAGGCTGAACTGATGTGTATCTTATTACCACTTAGGGTGTTATGCATGCATAGAACACATGTTAAAGATGTTTATATATCACTTATGAAATAGTAATAACCAATAATCCTAGAGGTAGTGAAAACAATAGTGTAGGTTAGAATGTCGTAGTTGGCGAAGGTCAAACCCGCTAAAAGCGTTCTCCGAGATCGTTCTCTTAATCTGCCGCAAAAATAAACATTTCTAGATTCCACATGATGGGTATAAAATACTAACCGATGGAAGGGACAAGGCCGCCATTGACTTCGCCATCCGAGCCACGTAATCGAATGTCTAGTCATTGTGCCATGGAAGTAATAGTCGGGTGAAGGCGGTCGGAGGATTTTTGATGTGATGACGTAATAATTGCACTTAATGATCCTATTCATTATCGATCGAATTCACCGAAAAATGTATTCAGTCCTTCTTTACTGTCTGTGATTGTTTTGCTGATCCCTTCTCACCCAAAATCTTGCCCCCTACATCCCTTGCTCCATCCTCCTCCTTCCGCCACTAGCCATCCAACAAAACAACAATATGAAAACTAAATCCATAGTGGCTAGCCATCAAACCGCAGTTCGAATTCCCTCAGGTCCATTAATGGCGAGGCAAATTAGCATAGGAAGGAAGGTGAAGGTGGATAAACATCCGGGAAAGAGTTGTTTGTACAATAGATTAACAACAAAATGAAACATCGGTATCTTGATAAGTACTGTTATCGCCCCGCATTCCCGTGGGCCTGAATAATGGGGTGAATGTATTAGTGAAGCAGGCTGTAAGGAAACAATCGGATTCCTGGATTATGTAACTTTCTTTCTTTCTTTCGTGACTTCGGCTTAATCGGACTTTGAGCGCGTTTGATGAAGTACACGCCTCTGCTCATTCCGCACATCTCTGTTGACCCCCCACACCTTTGGTGCACCCACACACTTCCATCAAGTGGACCTAAACACCGCTGGTGAACCCACACACCTTTGGTAGTCCCACACACCTCGAGTGGCCCCACACACCTTTGGCAGTCCCGCACACCTCAAGTGGCCCCACACACCTTTGGTAGTCCTCCACACCTCAAGTGGGCAAACACACACCTTTGGTAGTCCCACACACCTCAAGTGGACCCACACACCTTTGGTAGTCCCACACACCTCAAGTGGA
>JAADYU020084676.1:0-21291 GCA_011763375.2 Heteractis magnifica
AATCGCCGGTCAAGCTCGGAAATCCATACTACGCCTCAGCTTTCCAGGGAATGTCTCGGGGGTATGGTTAGTGTGTTCACAGTATTTTTGAATAAATTACCATGGCAGACCCGGGTTCGAATCCCGAAAAGGTCGTATTTTCAACTTTTTTGTTTTTTCTTTCTTTCTTTCTTTTCTTTCTTTTTCTTTTTCTTTTTTCTTTTTTTCTTCTTCTTCTTTTTTCGTGTGTGGTTTTAAATGCGGAAATCAAGACAACCTTTTTGCCTGAAGTTTTTGCTCCTCTGCACAGTAGCCATCTGAACCACACTACACTTGTTCTATTAATTTTCTTGGAAATTTTGCTCCTGGAATGTCTTCTTCCTTTAGAATATTGCTTTCTTCGGACACGTTTTAACACTTTGAATTTTGATGCAGACGTCATTTTTTTCGGGTCCTTCCAAACGACCCATAGATGCTTTGCGAACTCGACTGGAACCCAGTCCTCCCCTCGATTCGAGAAAGGCGAATTAAATCAATTGACTTCAAATGACCTAGCATCCTTCGCTGCCGCTTTGATGTCCGGTCTCAGGTTTCCCCTCCCAACAAGCGTACGCAGCACACAAAAGCAAAACTCTAAATTCATCAGTCATTATTAATCTTCCTCTTTGAATCTTTCCAATTAAAACCCCCAAAACAACATGATTTTTTCATCTTTCTAAGCCGAGATAATTGAATCAGTTTGAAATTTGCTAATGTTTTTTCGAGATTTTGGCCTTGGTTCGGCTCTTTTACAAGCTTAAATTAGATTAACTCGCCTGTCTTTTAGTTTCTTGCTTTAATTGGGGACACTAGAACACCTGTTGTCCGCTCTGATGCACTATAGATGTATAAGAAAGCATCCCAGTTATCTAGCACTGATTAATAGACTTAGCAAAGATAAAAGAACTTCTATTACTGAACTACTCAAATACGTCAGAGAAAATGATTCCTATAAACAATAGCAATACTAAATAGAATTCATTTTTCTTTCAAAAATGAATTATTGCACAAAAAACTGAAATTAAGTTGATGGTTTTTGAGGATACCTAGAAATCAGAACACTGTATAATCCTTTTTAGTTGAACTCTTTATTTTTTCATCGATTAATGGAGGAATTAAACATTTGAATTTGAAAGTTGAAATATCTTGTAATAATAATGAAAGTTTGAACTCCATTCATAGTTAGTTTTTGTCGTTAACATAAGATATCATACATCTCTATTCTTAGCCCCTTGTATTTCTATCTTCGTAGTCTTCTTAGAATTGGCGTATTTAGTTTTTGAAAATAATTGTTCCAGATTCTTTATCAGGGAAACTCGTGTGGAAAGATTTTGCTTAAAATTACGCTCTCAACTTGGCCAAACCGGCAAGAACTTTTGCAAAACGCAACTTAAACGGAGAAGGAAAGTGGCCGAAAAATCAAAATATTAATCGTTCACAGACTAAAAACACCCTTTGGCAGGAGAAAGAGAAAAAAACTTAAGTCCTAGAGACTAGATAATCTAAAACACAGAAGAAGTTAATGACTTTATGTTGCCCAAGGGAAAATCAACTTGACCGACAATCAATACTGATATTTATTAGAAGTTAATGAATATAACCTATCCCAGTGCTTTTGAAAGGCTTAAAACTTATGTCAATAAAATTGAACTACAAATCTTTTCACGCTGCTTTTAAATAGCCCATTATTCTAATTGGGTTTGAAAGGTTTTTATTTCAAGTACTGATTGTAAGTTTAGAAAGAAAGATATGAATTCGTTTTTATAGGTTACCGGTTAAGTCTGTTATTCCAGTCAATATTCATAAACGATGCGTGTTTCTAAAAAAGCACTCTGGAAGAAAGTTTAAGAAAGCAAAGCTGACTCAAAAACGGTCACCCAACTAGTCGAAAAATTGCTTCTATGAGCTTTTTCCAGAAAATTAAACTCTTTTTTTTCAATTAAATCGATCACCAAAACAATTTGTAATTTGTACCCTTTTGTGAGTTTAGAACACTCATTTTCTCTTTTTGCTGTTGTTTGTTATTCAAAACTCAAGCATCAAAGCACCGACTTGTAGTTGATTAATTAACATAAAAAACAAATTGAATTGATGACTAAATCATCAAAAAGTGTAGTTTTAGATTAACATGGCCTCCTGCAGAAAGACAATTATTGTCAAAACAAAAGAAGGTAACAGTAAAAAGAAAAAAAGACAACTTTCGGTTCAACAGAGGGTCGATAACTGAACTACAGACTTTATTGCAAATGTCCACACGATATACAAGAACTTAACTTTTGTATACTTTCAGACAACGATTCAGTAAATAATTTTAACGTTTTCAAGTGTTTTATTAGTGACATTAATAGAGTTCATAGTGAAGGACTCTACTGTTTATTATCGCACTTGTAATCATGGAGAGTTAGAACATTTTTAAGTGTGGATAACTGCTTGACCATCCAAACAGACAGGCGAGCTGTTTTGTTTTTCTTTTCTTTATCCACATTTATCGGCTCCAAAGTAAGAAAAATTTTTTCGTTTTTAGGACTCCATGCTGGGCGTCCTTGAACGCCATACTAGTTGGTGGTAGCGTTGTAGTTAGTATTTGGAACTAAATCGATTTAAAAATTAAGAATCACTGCGTTTTCTGGGTCCTTCTTTTGATGACTTAGATCATCGAAAGTTTATTGAAAACAAGGAAAAATTATAACCTCCCTTTAGATTAGAAAAGTCTTTTAGCCCAGCTGAGGATAGAGTGGTTATTGTTTTAAGTTTCTATTGCACGTACACATACCTTGCCATAACGCACCACTGACTGACTCACTCACACTCAGAAGCCAGCCAATCTGAGGAATCCGCTCTTGTGACCTGGGACCAAATCACGTGATTCCCTTTTTTGAACCTCACTAAATACTGTGTTTATGATAATGCATTATAAGATTGAAAATTGAAGGAGAAGTGAAACCGAATTTGATCAACATTTTTTTACAAAAAGAAATACTGCCTACATTATAGTTTTAAACGGGTTTGTTTGGCTTCTAAAAGACTTGGTATTCCAAATCTTTATTTATATTTCTTACGAACTAGTTTGGGTTACATGCATGGTTCAGTATTCGGTAAGACAATCTTCTCGTGCACTGAAAAATACTGCAGGAGTACTGAAATGTGCCATATTAAGAAAGCAGACTATATCACTAGAAGGTCGGTGTACGAAGATGAGATTCCCAAATCTGTTTATATATGAAGAATTTAAGTTGAAAGTTTGAGGCAAAGTGATGGAAAAAGTGTCTCTGTTTTAGCATTTACAGCCTGGGAAATCGAGCAGGATCACTGAGTGGATTTGAAAAAGTAAACAATAAAACAATTCTAACGAAGAGAACAACACCTTGAGCATAATTCTTTTATCTAAATCTCTCGTTTATATTTTCAATGAGTAAACAGGAATCTTTAAAATGTACAAATAAGACTACACTGAGCTTCAGGCATCCCGATTACAAGAAAGATCATACTAAGTGTAGGATAAACGCAAGCTACCTTTTTACGTTTGGAGAAAGAACATGACTTTTTTTCGAGGGAACCAAGAACAACACTGGATTGAAATTAGACATTTATGAGTAAGCAGCTTCTGGCTTGCTCGCTTTCGTTTGCGACATGCTTGCAGGCAGCATGCAGTTGCAGCATGCAAACTGCAGTTTGTCGCGAAAAGCTATAAGAGGGCGAGTTCAAAAAAACCCCTGAAACTATACAAAGCTTATGTAAGCGTTTTGATGATGTGCTCTGTACATGTGACCTAGAAGAAAATCCTTAGTAAGGGACTTTCACAGGCTATTTATTAATAAATTAGTGAAAATACTACGATTCTCATAACTAATCGAGCTCTAGGGATACTAGATTTGTAGCTTCGTAAACTCTAGCCATTCTTAGGTGTTCTTCAGTCTCTTAGGCCTGACTATCTACACGTTTGCTAACAAGCTAATAGTAGCATCCCACGAAGCGATAACCCTTACAAGTTTTTAATCCTTTCTAGTCGAATTTGTCAAAAAAGTGCTGTCGAGTAACTGATTATCGCGGAAGTATGGGCACTCAGCGAGTGATGAAATGCAGACCCGGATTTGATCAAGCGTCATGTCCGTGCTGATGAACCATAATTTCTCAAGTAGCGTTTAGAAATAAAGGTGCTTTCAGACTGCGTAAAAATTGTACTCAAGATTGGCAGAAATTTCAGGTGTCACTTTTTATTGAAAGAAATAAAATTTAAGTCACTAGTTGGGTTGAAAATATGACAAAAAACTTTTAAAACTGATATCTTTTTATCTGGCTTTATTTTTTGAGTCAGTGGTCGATGTTTTGGCCAAGAAAATCCCTTACTCAAAAAAGGCGTTCAAAGTTTCAGCAAGCAACTGATATATTCCAAAGATAAAACTAAAAACGTCAGGAAAAATCTCTTGAAAATTAATTAAGGAGTAGAAAGAAAAGTTTGAGTAATTAATAAAGCAACCAAGTCAGAAGTAAACGGGACCTGTTTAAGTTGGTATCAGCAGCCGCTATCTAGTTTATTAAACTCTGGAGTTTCATTATGTTTCATTATATTAACCAACTCCATTAAGCCCACGACACGAAACCATTGATTCTGACAGTAGTTATGGATGCTTAACGAAAGCAAATAAAAGGAAAAATCTTATATCAGATTGAAATCAAATAATCCAGTGAATTATGAAACAATTTGGCTTACTTCAAATTTTTATTAATTTTTTAATAATCAGGAGTGTGCGAGTTTGTTATTTCACAAATGAAGAAATTAATAATATTGAGTTAAATTTCTGAGTTTGTTAAACGTGCTTAGTTAAGTTTGCTTTATTAAAATAAAGACTCAGTGGTCTTTGGTAAAAAGCTTGCAATCACTCTACCGAAATGAAAAACAGAGAGAGAATGAAAGAAAGAAGGGAAGAAAGAGATGAGGCTCGCGACTAAACAAACTTAGCGAAACCATATCTTTGATAAAAACTATTAACGATAGATTTTAGAGAAAAACGCAGTTTACTTTAAGCTTTCTAGAAGTAAATTTGATCAGAATTTGTGATAAGAAAGTACGCTATATCGGTAAGACCCTGACAGTTCCTCGCTAGAAAAAGTAGATAGATCTCAGCTAAAAGTGTATGTAGAGTGCACATGCTACACTTAAATTTAACCGTACAAGTTAAGTGTAAAAGAAAGAATATTATCAACGAAAAAAACCCCTAATAGTCTTTAATAATTTTGAACTAGTTATTTGGAAACTCATTTAGAAATTCAAAGTCCGGCTGAACTAAATCAGAGTTAAATGTATTGAATTAAAAGAAATCTTGATTAACAATGCTTCTGACATCATTAAAAGAAATCATTTACTAAGCCGGGAAAAACAGAGAGAATTTGCGAGAAAATTTTGTTAACAAATTCTCTTAATTTAAAGTAAATTGAGTCAGTAACGACCCGAGTTTGTAGAATTGTAATGTTTTACTTTGAAAACTATTAATAAGATTGAAAGAACACCTATATATGGCAAACTGAAAATAAAATATTACTATAAGCAAAAAATGTACCGGACTTTACTAACAAAATCGTCATAATAGTTCATAATTAAAACTCAATTTAGAAATAAAGAATTAAAAAGTATATTTGTGCTAAATATTTTCATTTTCGCTTTATAGTTTATAGCTAACTCAAACTTTGTGTGACTATAAATTACAAGATTTGAAAGTTTGAAGTGTAACGGTTGTGAAGATTTTAGCGGGGTTGCTATGTAGGGGGAGATATTTTCTTAAAAAGAATGATTGATGACAAACCCTGCATCGCATTTTACACCTGTCTTGAAATACTTATTTTTTACTCTGCTATCTTTGAGCTTTTCAAATTGTTTTCTGTTGGCTCCAACTCACTACATTGTAAAGCATTTTGACATAAATTGACAGCTGTCATAGAAGCATTCGTATGTAATTTACACTTTGCCCAAAGAATCCTGGCATTTGATGGGATTCCTTCCGTACTCGTTTGACAAAAAGAGTTTCCTCGGCTTTCAGATAAAAAAGAAATCATATATCTCTTGCATACAATATCTGCAAATTAGTCCCAACTAAAATATAATGATAACGAAGCTGCCAAGTTTCAAGAGGGATAATCAAAATTTACGATATTACTTTCCGTTTGCCAAAGAAAAGAGAATGTAAACTGAATAAAAGTGAAGGGAAAATAAAATGAATTCTACAACATTGAAAGACCTTGGATTCAGAGAGTTACACCTTCGATCTATTGTGTTTTTCAACTCAAAACCGAGATTTAATTAGTCTGCCATGAACTCTTTCCACCGCTATTAGTTTGTCCTTGCTTTGTAAACGTTAGATGAACATTATTTTGCTATTAAAGGCAGCTAAAAAGGAACTCCTTTTGAAGTATATGCTGGTGTATAATAGTGTTTACTTAACAAAGTAATAAACTTTTTCTTAGTCGCAGCGCCGAGTCTCCGAAATATCCACCAACTGGTTTAAAATTTTGAAATTCGGAAGAAAAAAAGCAAGACGCGCGTTGGAAGAGGAATTTCTGCGTCCCACACATCTTGCTACCAAGATCTCATTCTTCTTAGAATGGGACTTATACAGTAGGCGTATAATTTAGTGGGTTTTTTTTGTCTTGTTTATTATTTAGATTATAGCTATTTTGAATGTAATGTAGCTAATAATAGGCGAGCCATAATGAACTGTGTTAGAAGGGGACGTCCAGGTGACTCCTGATTGACATGTGACGAGAGATTGTTCAATTTCCTCTGCGCTATTTCTTAGTTCAATACAATGGCTAATTATTGAAAACCACTGACGATAAAACTGATTACAAACGTATTTAAACCATAGTATAGTGGACTCAAGACTCACTACATTGAACAACCTGAATCAGGTTGAAGAAACTGTCCGAACTGAGTCCCGAGGTTAAGCTAGCAGATCAAATATGGACCGAGATGTGACATTTTGTTTTTCTCTTTCTCGTAGCGAGACTTTGCCTCCAGTTAAGCGCTCATCTCCCGTTCATTCATTCGCTATCCACGATATCCTCGGACTAGGAGAAAAAGACGCAAAACCTACGGCCAATTCCATCGTCCAGGAGAGCTTGTCCGAGCGCTCCCACTCAGCTCTCGACTCTATCACAACACCGGAAAAATTCACGGGTAAGTTTCAAGCTTCTTGTATTTATTAGTAAGCAAAAAATTATTTGGACAGGAAATATCGTGGTTATTTCTGTATCGAGTTTCCGTAAAAATAGAGAAGCGAGTTTTGAAAGCTCATCAAAAGTAACTAATGGTAGGCACTGCCATCCGTCTCTAGAGCGCGTGGTGACGATTAAAAGGACAAATACGTTTTAAATGAACTCTAATGCTCTAATTAACAAGATGAACACTGGCCATCCTACCGGTGACAGTACTCCTTTTGAAGCTAACAGAAACCAAATCTCAACACAAATGCCTAAAAGAAATATCACTCCATCGATATTATAAACACTTGATTCAGCTACTCGTTATAGGATACGACTACGATACATGCCACCTTTGGATTATGTCGAATTTTAGACTAATTTCAGTCAACCGCTTCTTCCAGGGCTTAAATTCAGCAATACTGAAGGGATCAGATCGACTAAATCTCCCAAAGTCTATTAGTACAATTCACGTGAAATGTGAAGTCTATTTGGATGTTTGTCATTCTCATTAACGCACTTTTTGCAGAAAATCCTCAAATTTTTAATACTGTAGAAAACAATTCTATGCTTAAATTTTCACAGAAAGTTTCTTAATTTTGCAGCTATGATATTTCTTTTTATTTGCGTTACTAGATTTACGAAATAATTCCAAAGCCGAGCCAAATATCTCGATAGCAAGCCACGAAAAATTGGGGACCAAAAAAACGAAAAAACGAAGGCACCGGACTATTTTTACGAACTACCAGCTTGAAGAGCTAGAAAAAGCGTTTAAGGACAGTCATTACCCAGATGTTTATGCAAGAGAAAGTCTCTCACTGAAGATCGATCTCCCCGAGGACAGAATCCAGGTATGTACTGGTGGGTTCGTAGCCTTCAACATTCAAAAATTTATCATCTATAACTGGCTGGCGTTACTAAAATGATTGTACGATTGAAACAAAAAAAAAAATCACATACAAAAAGAGCAAACAATGAATTATTATTTTTTCTTCATTTATTTATAATTTATGAAGCGTTAAGAGTGAAAATAACAGAGAAATCAAGAAAAAACAGAAAAAAGAGTATGAATCCATTGGATTTGATAACATCTTTGAGGTTCGAGATGCGAAGCTAAGAGAATCGACTAAAAAAAGACTCTCCAAACGAAGCTAAAGTTTCGTACTGATTAATAGATGCGGATTAAAAATGTAACTGTCTCGCTTAATAAATCCCATGTTGTTTTTACTTTGCCATGTTGAAAGCTCACAAAAATTACTCGCTCTTTCTCATCATTAATGTTCATTAAGACTATGAACTCGCTCTAATTACGGTAATTATACTGTACTTGCACTGCTCGGCAGGTGTATTCATTGACAGACGAGACGATTCAGGGACTACCGTAATAAATCAAAACCAAAAGACAAGTTTATAGGCTCAGAGTTATTAATCTCGGCAAAGATCTAAGACAATACTTAAGCGCTGGACGCGCGCGCGTCACTTACACCTCAAACATCATCTTCTTCTCTCATTTCTTTTTTCTTTTTTCTTTTTCTTTTTTGGACCTACACTTTATTCCTACCCTTTCACGAATAAAAGAAGGAAGATAGCAAAGCGCAATATTAGCTTGAAAACTCTAGCGAATAGCCTGTCTCTTCATAAATATGATTTCCAATACTTTTTTTTTTTTCACTTGTGTCAGTTAAGATCGGAAGTAGAGTAAGCTAAAACTAAGACAACAGAAGCATCGAACCTTAATTAAGGTCTTGCAGTTTGTAGTTTCTTTTATCGTGTATGCCTTCATCTGGCTTGAATATTTCATATTTAGGTCTATACCTAATTGCTTCCTTTGTCGTAACTTGACCGACCTTTCGGATGGTCCATCTAGTTTATTTAGCACTCTTCAGTTTTTATTACAGGTCAAATATAAAACGTTATCGATTCGCTTTACAGCGGAAATACGCCAGATAACATGGAAATCATCTTAATAAATTTTAACAGGAAACACACATAGCGTAATGAAGTTTTCATAAACCACTCATCGCCAATGTGTAGTCATTTTTTCCCGCTTTGATTTTAATATAAGTTGAAACGATGAGACAGCATTGATGAAGCTGTCAAATAGCTGGTCAAACGATGTATTCATGGCTAATGTAGATTCTGACAGTCTCTCTTAGTCAGCGCCAGGCAAACGTGCTTTAAACACAAGACAAATGACTGAACATCCAGTCGAGTGTAAGACTTAAACTTGTGAATGTGTGTGAATGTTATAATAGTTAATTTAAACAGTGTTTTTTATAGATAGACGCAAGAAAAAAACGGCTCACAACTGACGTGTTGGACTCGTGCCTTTGAAAAGATCGCGATTTTGAATTGAAATTTTGAAGTAAAGAAATAGAAAATGAGAATGAAATTCCGCATTGTCAGTTAGGTTGTAGATGCATGCGGGTACTTGAATTGATGTTTGATAGCACAAGACAGGTTTTGTAGACTGCATCCGGACCTCCCAACACCGCTAGATGCTAGGATCAAAGAACAGAAAAGAAAGCGCAAATAGCGGATAAGAATGTAGAACTAATTTCGAGACCTTTATTACCCTTTGTTTAGTTAGGAACAAATCCTATTTCAATTGAATGCAAGGAAACTCATTCTCAAAGAAGACAGAAAGAAAAACTGCGTGTGTTTGTCAAGATAAACAAGAAACATACAAAAAAATGGTAAAGACGCTGGTTGGAAAGGCAGATAACGAGCTTCATTGGAAATCACACCGTCAGTAGTATAGCCCTAAATGAAGAATTATCTATACACAAGCTCAACACAAGGTTTACATAGTCCCAATGGCACTAATTTAAATTGAGGATCTGAAAAACCAAATCTGTCGTTTTTGTATTCCGGTTTTTTTCTCCCTTTATGTATTGGCCTTTCTTGGGAAGTTGAGTTGTTCGGCACGCTTGCTAATGACAGAGAAAATTCGCCCGCTGGTAAAATAGTAAATTAGGTCTTGAACCTCGAGGCCACTAAAAGGGCTTTTTACGAAGATTATCAGGCCAGTTTGGAAAGAGGAAATTATCATCATATCTTTAGCAGCGTTTATTGCAATTTCTTTGTCCTTCACTAGACAGAAAAAAATTCGGAAAAAATCCTCCAAACGTTCGTTCTGAAATGTACACAGTTTATCCTCTGCATCATTCAAGAATTTCCCTCAAATTCTAAGAAATATGATGTAAATAGCAAACAAAGATAACTCATTACTTTCACGGGGAATTTACTTGAAGAAATCCTTCGTTTCGCTGTGCAAACTGCTGGAATATTTACTCAGTGACGCCCGACGCTGCCACCAAATTTTAATATTATAAATACAAATTAGGTGTAGAGTGTAAAGTTTGAGAATTTCAGTCAAGCTCAATTTTCTTTGTTGTTCGAGAACAAAATTCAGTTTACTTTAGGGCTCAGATTTCTTTTTTCCTCTATACACTAGCTTTATATTTCCTACGCTAAGTTTTCTACCAAATAAATACGAATAAATACGAATTTGTGGTGTACAGTCATGGAAATGTCAGTTTTGATTATTATTCGAATACTGAAGAAGAGTTTATTCGCTTTTTGGGGGATTTTCTCTGGAGCAAAAGGGGAAGAAAAAGGAAAAGGGAGAAAAACAGAATTCGTGAAAGTCGTGGAGTTTTTGATTGACTCAAGAGCTGTATGTTATTGTACTCGACATTAAACAATTGTAAAATTCCGAAGAAATTTAGTTTTTCCTTTTCTTATATTCTGTTTTCTTATATCCTGAATTAACTCCATTTTACACATCACACTTAATCACTGAACACCTCAAACATCTCGAAAAGAAAATGAAAAGTATGACACGTCGTGAAGAGCTTTACACAAACTCTCCGTGACATTTTTACCTTCAAGTTTTAAGTCTTCAATCAGTTCCCAAAACAAGCACTAAGGAATGTAATTAGTATTAATTGCAGAAAATAGTCTTATTTTACTACTTATCAGACAGACTGAAAACTTGTTTCTTAAATATACATGAAAACAGGTTAAAATGAAGGTTGGCAGGAGTGGATTTTCGTTTGCTCTGATAAATTTATGTTAAATGTAGCGAGATTGTCCCCGAAATGCGCTATTCTGAAAAACTCAACTTCGTAAGGATTTGGGTGAAGCAAAAACGACAAAATTGATTTATAAGCTAGATTTGTCAGCTATAATATTGAAATTTCAAGTTTGAATTAAAATTGTGAGTTCGTCTCCGAAGTCAGGTTACGTTTCATCAGAATGGGCGAGAAAAATTCAGAGAAATTTTTGTACAGGAAGTGTTATTATACTTTTCAGACAAACCTATTCCTATCTGGGGGGTGTAACTAAGTTTTTATTGCTGCTAATTTTCTACGCTTTTCGCCTGCTATAAAGAGCCTAGTTAGAAGATTCAAAAATATATTTGCCAAAAGCAAAAGGCGACGATTAAAAAGGTCGGACAAAATCACCCGTTGATTTGAGTAAAAACATCGATTATTTTGGAAAGAAAAATGACTAGCCGGGGGGTGGGGGTGGTACTAGGGTAGTTCAGTGATAGGGATGTACCACGGGGATCCCAAAACCTGACCCTATCTAAGACAAGAATATCTTGAAGAAACATACCCGACAGAGCACTGGAAATCATAACCCTATGGGGGCTAAAACTACAGTGTAGCTTCGTTGATGGTAGTCTTTAAATAACGCCGGTACAGTTGGAAGGTTTTGTTTTTTCTTTTGGAAGTTGGAAGTTACGCGCTAAGAATTTTTGGTGACGCGGCGGAAAAAAATCAGTTTTGACGATAAAAGTCCGCAAAATTGAATACCCTATGAAGACTTGGAGACGCTAGATAGCGCTAACCTATTCAAAAATGATGACCCTGTTCAAGACAATGTCATGGAAATATAGAATTACCCTTTCTAAGACCAAAATTCCGAAAAACCATACCCTATCCAGCGGAACATCCCCGTATAGGTAATATATGAGAGCACCCCCCTGGGATGACTTGATTCGGTCATGAAACATACTAGCGGCTATGTGGGTTGATAGCAAGCTTCCTCCCAAAAGATTCAAGCCACAAGTATGGACGATTCAAAAACAGTAAATTATTTATCGAAAACCATATTATAAAGCAATTTTTTCCATGTTGGTGATCTTTCAGTTCAAAGATAGCCAAGGGCTAACCTTGTATGGGCTAATTTCAATACAGTTCAGCCGAAAAGTTAAATGAAAAATACTTGCCCCGAGGTTAGACAACATTTAATTTATAACTAGCCTAATATTTTGATAAGAATTCCATTTTCGTGGTATTTTTACTTTTTGTTGGAGTAGGTGAAATACGAAAAGCCGTTAAAGATTTATAGTGCTGATGAAATCTCTTGGCAATTTTAGATTTTCATTTTTTTAATGTCAAATCGCTCCACCTGCTGAACAAGCGGCCATTTTTTGCACGACAGTGACAAGAATTCGGTGTTTGTAAACGTGTGTTGTACGGTTCAGCACCGTGTTTCTTTGCCGGATATATCAAAAACACATAAACAAAGCATTCAATCTATAACCTATACTAACAATCTATTATTTGGTAATTTTCTTTACTTGAATAGACTAACTGAGGAAAACAAATCTCAGACAATTCAAATATTCGGTGAAATGTGAATTCACCAGAAATAATGTTAATAAAAAACACATCCAAATTGAAAAAATAGCCTAATGAGTTTGAAAAGAACAAAAAAATTGGGAATTTGCTATTCAATGTTACTTTTTTGAATCGGCAAACTGCATCGCAAGAAGAACAGATATTAAGATTTAAAATACGAAAAGTGATAAATTGAATGTTAACTTATTAACAAAAAAGCATAATTTCAATAAAAGATTTTGCTAAAGGAACACATTTTTTAGAAATTTCTTAAAATTTTCGTTTAGAATTCTTTTATTGATGAATGAATTGTAGTTCGACAATCACGGTTCCCTAAAAAAATGTCTAGATAGTTGCTTTAAGAGGCTTGTAATGATTGAAATCAGAGCAAAATGGGGCCTCCTTAAGTCTGCCTTGGGCTATAGCACTGTAATCAGTCGGTATTTCTCCAAAAGGGTGATCGAGGCACGCGTAATTAGACACACACAACAACCCAATTTGTAGTGGAGTTGAACAATAAACGATTTCACTACAAGACACTAAGTAGTCGAGGCCAAGCCTTTTTTCTGTTCTTATTTTTGTTTGAATTTATAGAAAAACCTGAAATTCCAGTTAAAAAAGAGCTTATCTTTCGTTATGTTTGGAAAAAGATGTCGGAGAGGAAAGCGGCTTTTTTTGCAGTTGTGTTGAGGCTGTTTGAGTCACACCAATCATTATCCAAAATCTACAAAACCCCTAAATGCCTCAGTGGGAGAGATAAGGCCTTGTTTGGCCATTAGAAAAAACAAGAACTTTTATAGAAGAAGAACTAAATATTTATCATGACAGGAGAAAGGAAAAGTCAAAACCATAAGCCATCATATTTCCAAGACAAATTTATTCGCACCCAAAAGATTTTTGGGACTTAAAATTAGTCATCCCTGCTTGACGTAAGCGTAGTTTTCCTCGAGGATTAAGACCTATTTCTATTACCTTAAATAGGAACCTAATCAGAAACTAAAACAATATTTTCTTTGCTATCTGCGAAGGAAAAGAGCGCTGAGGAATAACTCCATGCAAATATTGGGATATCGGATCGTCAAACGTTATCTGTCCTAATGTGATGAGAGGAAAAAGATTCCTAATGTGATGAGATGCGGTGGAGTGGAGCTGTTGTACTAAAAAGACTAATCAGAGCTGTTGGAGGACATTTCTCTAGTATATTGTCACTGAACTAGGACATAAAGGCTTTGAAAGGCCATTGAAAGGACTAGCGTAACATATGACTAAGAAGTAATTGTGCTTATCGCGAAATGGCTTCTTTTATTTCGACTTGAGGATGACATTATAAGAGGAAAAGAAACGCTCTGTAATGATAAAATTGGGTTCCTTGTTTTCAAAGAGACAAAGAGCTTTAAAAGTGCACACGAAGTGCGCATTTGAAACCGTGATTTTGAAGTCTCACTCCACGGCGGTGCAAGACGCTACACTATCGATTAAGATTTTAGTAACATAAAATCGTCTAGATTTCTACTCCTTTTAAGCCGATTACCAAGAGATAACAGCTTTATTTAAAGTGAAAGAAATCTAAGGATTCCGTGGCAACATGGACTCAATATTCTGCTTACGAACTGAACTGAACTGAACCGATATTGCGGTTAATGGCGTAGCTTTTTTTACTTATTTTGGTGTTAGATTTCATCGGCTTTTAATCTGTAGTTTGGACTAATGATAGGTAATAGCAAATTACATACAATATTCGAGATCCCGTTAACACAAAGGTTTTTAATAAATAATAAAAGCCGAGAAACCCATTATTACATGTTGACGTGTAACGATGGCAAAAAGAAGCTTTGAACTTATAACTTTTTAATGGCAAATTAGAAGAAATTATTCCGTACAAAATTAAACTGAAATAGCGTTTTTCAGTTCTTGTAAACGATTAGAAAACACAGCGATTTGAAATCGCAGGTACATAATTAAAACCAGTTTTGATCGGTAGCGGATGGGAATCGAAACGCACGAGTTTTGGGAGTAACTTTTTGGGTGATTTTCTTCCGAGTAGTTTGTGTAGAATTTTCTCTAAAAGACAGAAGTCCTTAAAACCAATTGGTATACCAAAAGTTGCCAAAGTTAGCAGTTTAGCTTTACAACAAGGAAAAAACAAAGTCAAAATAACACCAACTCCTTAGTGATGGGACTTTGAAATACAAAGCATTTGTATGATGTTTACGCTGTCCGTAATAGGATTGAAAAACAATACATAACTAGGAGTCATTAAAAAACTAGACCAATAAACCTAAGTATGGCCACCAAGACCAAAGCGAAGCTGAAGTAGATTTCTTCATATTTGATAACTTTTCAAGTTCATTGAGGTTTGAGGCGATAATAGAGATAATATTCGTGAAGAAGAGTGGAATTCTAGTTTCCAAAACAATCTTTATTCTAAGATAAATTACTTTATACCAAACCTTGGAAATTTGGTAGTCAGAACTGAAAACAAAGCCAAGCGATCTTAAATGTGAAGTAATTTGAATAAAAATTCTTGATGTATAGTTTCCTCTTGTAATTTTTTCTTTATTAAGAAAAGGGAACTTTATTTGTGAATCAAAACACCAGCGTACAACTTTGTTAGCCTAACATGAGAACTCATTAAACTAAATAGGCCGAACAAATAAAATCTATTCAAAAATACCGTTCTTTACGACTGACGCTCCTCGCATATTGTTCAGAAATTATCAGAGTTTTACCCTTCAGGCAATTCCAAGATTTTTGTGTCAAAATGGGCCATAAATTGAGAAAATAAATGTTGCAACAGATAATTATAAAGTGTTCAGACAATTCATAATCATTAATGAAATGACAATTGGCTTTTACAAGTCATTTAACTTATTGATTTCGACAACAGGGTAGCTCTGGAAAACTAAATTATTTTAATCGAGCGAGTACTAGTCTTGTATTTCTACTGTTATATCATTGTTTGGCTTGAACAATTTAAAATTAGATTACTTAATATCTTAAAATACATCACAGTAAAATCGTCCAAACGGTTAGGCTTGAAATATTCCACCGTCTTGCTTTTTCCCCCCTAAAAAATTTCTTTCACCAGAGAACTTCCGAATTCAACAAATATATGTTTTCGTGGAAATTTCAGCATATTTGAAGTCGTCATCAGTAAAATCGATTCATTTTTTAAATTTCTCTTGTTATATTTTTTACCATCTTAAAATTATTTCGAATAAGGGATTGTTTTGAATTTTAGATGGAAATGACTAAAGTCCTTTTTGCTTTTGGTTGAAATTTAGTAAATCAATTCATTTCACAGACCACGCCCAAGAGGTAGAATACTTTGACTTTTTTTCTTGGAAACTAAAACCCTCAATTACAAAGTAAAGAAACGGAAAGAAAAGTAGTAAAAATATAAACAACGATATCCATATTTTGTAGATATTAAACGCTAAAATCTTTGCATGAATACGAGCCATCGGGCGGGAATCATAAAAGAAAAGGAACTCTTGAGTTTGTGTAACTAGAACTTAGCAGGCTCTCCAGTCACTCACATGTCTTGTTGTTCTCCGTTATTTTAATAAAGAAAGTTGCGTTGAATGGTTAGGCCAAGATCTCCGAACTCGATAACATTGCCTTTCAATGTGTGCATCACCGCCTAAATCAGAGCGCACATTTCAAGGAGTTAGTTAAACAGGATAGAGCATAAGCTTTGCCATTTAACAAATTGAAAATCCTAAGTAAACATCGCACCTTATTTCATTCATCCATTAATATACAAGCCACTTTATTCGGTTTCAGGTTTTGTTTCGGTAAAGTTAGTTTATTGATAAACAGATATGAAGTCTTTGTGTAATAAGAGACGAAGCTGAGATCATTACATTGAACTCTCCCATGTGTGTATCCAAGATAAACGCTGCACGATTACACCACGTTTAATAACAAAATCCAGAACCACAGATCGGTTGGCAAGATTTAAGACAAAGAGAAATCAAACAGTTTATTTATTGACTCGGTGAGTAACGACAGAAAGTATTTATAATTTTGATTGTAGATGGAAGGGAAAACGGATGAGAACACGTCAGAAGATTACAAGTACGTACAGTCGCTGCACCTTGGCATCTTCCCCCATAGTCATATAATTTCCGATTTCGTTTCTTATCGTGCTCATCTCATCCTCTGGAGTCTGTGTTATCTTGACTGAATTGGGCAGAACTTAATTTGCTTAAATTTCTTTTGGTATTATCGCATTTTCGGGGATGTCTTGGTTGTACAACGGAAGAACCTGGCAGTGTTTATGACAAGCGAAAATTAGAGAGTGTTAGGGATATTATCGCAAGGCATTTTGTCATTTACTCTATATAAATACTCTTTTACTTCTTTTAATAGAGAAAGAAAATGATTCGAGATAAGCATATCTGGTTTCTTGACGCAACCGACTTTGACAGAGTTTCTTTTTTTCAATTTAGCTTTTTACTAAGTTTGTTCTTTTTGTACAATTTGAAGTTTAATTCAAACAGTTACCACATTTAAGTGTTGACTTTAAGCAATAACGCTCGCGGTTAATTGGCAAACAAGTCGCAAGAATCTTCCTTTGTAGCACGAAACATGCGATTTGCCAAAAATCTTTCCTCATTTACTAGTAAAAGTTTAAGTAATAAAAGTCGAGAAGTGAAGGCTGAAAAAACCATGACAAGAGAGAAAAGGACCGAAGACAACAACTGCAAACCGAAGTTGATTGTAATATTGACTGAATACGACAAGATTAATTCTTTTCCGTTCTAATACTCTAGGTTTGGTTTCAAAATCGACGAGCCAAGTGGAGGAAGAAGGAGAAATGCTGGGGACACAGTTCAATAATGGCTGAATATGGCTTGTACGGAGCAATGGTGAGACATTCCCTACCTCTTCCCCCTCATCTCACTCCTAACACAGCACCCTGGCTGCTGGGAATGCACAAGAAGGCGAAACAACAAGATGAAGCCTTAGTTAACGAGAAAGAAAGTCAAGAACAGGAGGAGGAAAGCGAGGAAGATCGAAGGTCTAACAGCATTGCGTCTCTCAGGAAACGAGCGATAGAACATATGAACAATAACAACAACAACAACTATAAACAAGATCAAGATCACGAATTCGCGGTGAAAAATATTAAGAAAGAGCGGGAAGACGACACACCTTCCCCAGCCCTCTCTATTGAGTAAAACAATTTATCTTGATTGATGTGCACGCGCACTATCGATATCAGTCATGTGACCGATTGATAGTTTTTTAACTTGAATGTACTCTACCCATGTAAATATAAAAACAAGGTTAAAGAACACTAAAACTTTACAATACCCTTAAAAAATCCAACATTCGGTTGCAAGCATTTTGGTAAGAAACTGGGCTACCTGTAGATGCAATGGATGCAAAGAGACTGGTTCCCAGGTTGCCTAGCAACAAACTTCTTGCCCATAAGTTTGTAGATAAGGAAAATATAGTTATATTATCACGTGAGATTGATTGAAAACCTACGGTTAACAAATTACACATATGTAAATAATAAATATTATTGATTTAGAGATTGAGCTTCGCATTTTTAGCGTTCATTTTCTGGTTATTTGTTTTATTCTTATTCACGTCCAGCATCGCTAATATTAATTAATATTAATATTTGTTTAGAAACAAATTCGAAGCAGACAACTAGTTAGTATATCAATGAAAAACGAAATTTCTTCCGTGAAAATTGTACAGTAAATTTAATAATTAATTATTTATAAATCGACTGAACCCTGTAAAAATATTGTCAGAAGCCAGACTATTATGATAAATTAATAAAAAAATATGTTCCCACAGAACTTAACTTCTACTGATTTAATAGACTTTACTTGAGTGTTCAGTACATGAGGTAGTTCATAACGCCATACTAAGCTTACCCTGTCCTATGTATCTCATCAGTAGTAGTCTAACGTCCCGAGTTACTGGCTACATTACCTGTCATGACCCATCATAATAGATCTAGATTTACTGAGCAGTATATTCTTGAGCGCTGAGATGCGTTCGTCAATGGCTGACAGTGACATACTCTAGAAACAACAATGAAAAACAAGAGAAAATAAGATAACACTATTTTCTTCCCTCCTCAAAGGATTTCTACTTGATTCTTCACCTCTTTGAACTCATACTCAAATATGGTGGAAATACCCCAGCGTTTTCAAGGTTTGTTTCCAAAATACCTCCACAAGATATTGTCTGAGCTCCAAAATTTTAAGCCACCCTTTTACCCTACTTCCATAGGATAGCTATTTAATGCCATTCCTTGGCCACCCCCTCCCCCAGGGGAGGGATTCAGCCGGGGAGAGAGGGGCGAAGTTATTTTCAACAATGGATATTTTCAACAATGGCGCACTTCTTTTGTCGGAGCACAAATCTAAAAAACATATCAAGAACATTTCCTAACTGAATTAACACTTTTGTAGAATCGAATAAGTTACCGCTTCACTGGAAGGCAATTGCAGCCCGAAGACAAAAGACTGATAGGCTGAAACTGATTTGTGTATCAGACCAAAAAATCTCGGCAAACGGCAATGAGTCACGATATCATGGAACTAAGGACATTCAGCTGGACAAATCACATCGCGGCAAAGGTCATTTTATTATGATTTTCTAAGAATACTTTGAAACTGCAACTTCGTAACCGTGGGAATTCCGTGCCTTAGGTTTTACAGTTGTACAAAAATCTACCTCTTAGTGGCGTACAAAATAACGCTTACCTCAATTGCCAAGGAACTACTTGCTTGTGATCTTGAAGTTTGACAAATCTAGAAAGTAAAATTCACAATCCACGTTTAGACACGTGACACTCCCAACTGGTCATTTGTACTAATCGCAAGACACAGATTAAAGAGCTGCTAGTAGAGCACTTATGAACCCAGTAACAGCTTTCGTTACAGCATATACTAGGGCACGGTAAGGCCATTTTTGGGTGCCAGAATGGCGTGTCTGAACCCGTAAGTTCGTCACGCAGCCAGGCAAAATCTGTTCTAGAAGTGAAAATTCTATACGTACATTATTTTTATGAAAGTATTCTGGTGACAAACTCTCCAGCTGAAGAATTCTGCTTTCTAGATCTCGGAGGTGTTCGTAAACATCGAGTGGAACAGGTCTCCCTGAATAAATATATAGATATTTAAACGTATTACACTTCAAGCAAAGACGCGTCTGTTTCCCGCCAAAATTTCCGTCTCAGATCACGGACGCGTCTGTTTCCCGCTAATTTGTCGGTCACGAATTACGGACGCGTCTGTTTCCCGCCAAAATGTCGGTCTCAAAAAACGGGCGTGTCTGTTTCCCGCCAAAGTGTCAGTACTGGAGGCTAATGGGAGCGACAAGTTCTGTAATATTTCAATTTAGCAAAACACTTTCAAAAGATTAAATAATTTTGACATGCACGCCATCCAAAAAAGTCTATGATTTTACATATAAAATCTGGATTGGATTGGATTGGATTCTGGGATTCAAGGATACCCACCAGGAGTAAATCCTAGATGATGTTCTATATTATGAAGTCTTTCAGTCACAGAAGGTTCGGTGCATGTCAATTTTGGTTTCCCAGAGAGTTTCTTGTTGTCTGTCACGTGACTAAGTGCCTGTGCTTCATCTGAGGTGTTTGTATTACCAACACGAGTAACTAAACAAATACATAAGGCAGAAATCAAGATTTTTTATTTGATAAATTCATTGGTTAGCCAGGAAGAGATGAGGATTTAGTCAACTAAATGGGATGCCTGTGTTGAAGGGCTACAAAACTCTACCACAGGCTACCCATATGGACAAGTAATTTGTAGAAAAACATAGATACATTTATTTCATTATCCAAAATGTTAACCTGGCTCAGCAACTTTCCAAAACCTGGTGAGGAGAAGGTGTGCTGTGTGTGTGTGTGTGTGTGTGTGTGTGTGTGTGTGTGTGTGGGATAAGGTGGATGAGGAGTGAAGGATCTGACTCTACTACATCAGTTGGTCCTCTATCCATAAAACAAAAAAGAAAGTCTGTATTCATGCTGAAAACACTCTTTACCTTTGATATGACTTTTCTGACCAAACCTTGGCACAAAAATAGCATCTGTTCTTGCACAGCTGCTGGCTGAGGTACATTAAACATGTAAATGATACAACTAAACCAGGATCAAAACACCCACCCCACCCCTCACCTGATGATTCATTTCAACACAGGGATCCCAACTAAGCATGCTTTTAAGGCTGGCAAACACTAGGCATCAAGTTGCTGTGAACGATGCAGGGACACATCGCTGCAACAATTCCCCACGTGTGTACTGTGAAATTTCTGTGAAAAATCTTGTCCCCACGACAGAATTTTGTCCCTGCAACATGTCACATGAATTCAAACTGGTTTGAATTCGTGCCATGATCACAGCAATGAATTGAGTTTCAGCAAGTGCTTTACAAACAATACACACTAG
>JAADYU020084677.1:0-12053 GCA_011763375.2 Heteractis magnifica
AAAAAAAAAAAAAAAAAAAAAAAAATCCTGCATGGATCCGCTTCTGACATATGATGTCTTAGTGGTCTAACGTGTTATGTCTTGCGGACTATTCTGTCAAGACAGTTTGGCAGAGCAGTCCCTCAAGTCCGTCTCCTGGCTTGTCAGGCTCATTGGTCTAGCTTTTTTGGCAGACACGTCCGTCCAGCCTGCCCATGCAGGCGGGTAATCTAACATTCCTGACAATCTAATTTGCATGCGCCCTGCAATGGGAAAAAAAAAAAAAAAAATTTTAATATTTTCCTTACAGGCGGGATTCTTTTAGGAGGTTACCTTGTTCGTCGTTTCAACCTCAAAGAGTCGTGCAAGCAGTCAGCCAAGTATTGCTTCATCATCAAATGTATCGGTATAGTGGGCGCGCTGGTTTGGTTAATACCCGGATGCTCAGAAATCAAAATGGCGGGAGTCACAGTGCCTTATCATAACAGGTATGTGTGCACGTGCTTCAGCTTATCTTTGGACCTTCACAAACCACAATCATTTTCCCGCCAATTTTCTGAGCATGCGCAGTAGATTTTTCACCAGTATAAATTTGATTGGCTAATCCTAGATTCTCTTTATTCTATACTTGTATTTTAGTACATTAAGTACAAGGAGTCTGTCGTCCACTTGTAATGTGGCCTGCGGATGTGATTTGGCTGAAAGAAATCCCGTGTGTGGATCAGACAATATTGTATACTTTTCGCCTTGTCAAGCAGGATGTAAAACTACCGTCAAGAGAGGGGTGAGTAGAATATCATAAAATTGTTGAAAGCCCCATTTTACACATTTAGTCATTTCAGTGTTACTGCATACCGTACCGCGTACGTGCTGTAAGTCAGTACCGTACGTTTCCCACTCATACGAAAACCACTTTAATGGCGCGCTGTGATTGGTTAAGCTGGCCGTGCTGCCATGATATCAATGACAAACAATAATTATTTTTTTAGGTTTACTCCAACTGCAGTTGTATTCCTCCTCGATTTGACGAACGCGAGTCACGTGCCACCGCTGGCTATTGCGACAAAGGTCCCGGATGCAAGAATGTTTCTTATTTTCTTGCCTCGTTCATTGTGCTCATTCTTGTCGTTTTCGTTGGAGGAATTCCAAACAAGACCGTAGTTTTGAGGTACGGTTTATACTCATCCACAAAACTAATTGAAATCTTTATACTTTACGTGGGGAAAGAAAGAAAGAAATCCGCGTGACCAGGTTTGGAAAATATTGTCCCAAACATCGCCGCAATTTTGGCCATTTTTAAGCTGAAACTTTCGAAACATTTCCTCGACTCTCACGGTTAAATCAACTCTCTGTGTCAACACAGTACACAATTTCTTATACGCATGTCTCTTAAACATCCCACATGGACCAAAGTGACTGTGATGTATGTTAGTCATTCTCGAAAATTGGGTCATTAATCACAGCAAGAGGTTAATCTTACACCATCTAGGGACCGACTAACCTCTCCCTTTATAGGCTTCGGACGAGCTTCCTAATTAGTCATTGTGGATAACGGTGTTGGAGCCGAAATCTCCGGCTGACCCGTTAATGGTTTCGCCCTGTCATATCTATTTTTCAATATTAATAAAAATGATAATCTATCACAAATATCTTGGATGAAGGTAGGATCTTTTGATCAAAACCGACATACCGTCTCATTTCTTTGACAATATTTTTCTCTAGGTCTGTCCCCGATAACCAGCGTGCCTACGCACTTGGATTTCAGTTCGTCTTTCAGCGTGCAATGGGTTTTCTACCAGGTCCAATGTTGATTGGGTTCCTGTTTGACAGCTTGTGTCTTCTGTGGGGACAAAGCTGCAATAAACGAGGGAGCTGTCAGGTTTACGACATCGAGCAACTTTCTTATAGACTTACTGGATTCGCATTTATGTTTTCTTGTAAGTTTAATTCTGAAATTACCTTCATTATCCAATATGGCGAAGAATGAATTAATGTTTCTTCTGAAATTGGTTATCGCGCCATTATCACTCGCTTAGACGCGTGCGCGCGCGCGTCTGCCACTCAAAATTCCCGCCATCTGTTTAGCGACTTCCGGTTCCGGTTCCCGATAAATAAATCCCATAATTTGATTTTTTTTATTTCTTTTTGTTCTTCATTGCAGTTGTTTCAGGGTTTTTTTATCTTCTTTCATGGCGGCTCTACAAACCCAACAATAACAACGAACAAGCTTTGCGCGAAACTATCTTCATGAAGGAAGATCAAGACAAAGAGCTGCTAAACATGGAAACAGCATTCTAAATCCAAACGTTCAATGAGATTTCAACTAATGGGGTTCTTTTCGATTAATAACCAAATCTTCTGGGTGAAATAAATAATGATTTGTAGCCATTTTATTCGTGCAAAAAATCTATTCTTTTCCAATAGTGTTTATCTTCAAGTGAGACTTTTGTCTTCATCTATTGCTACACGAATTTAAATTTAGGAATCGTTTATTGAATGCAACTGCAGGAAACCCACAAATGAACTGACAATGCACAAGGGGAGTTCTTCTTTAAAGTGAAACGTTGTCAAAATTTAGTGTATAAAAATCATTTCCTTTCAAGTCTGAATGTTTGTTCACACACAAATAAAGGACTTTTGGAAATTTTCACTGTTTATGATTTTCCCGGATTAAAAAATGTTTTCAAATGTTCTTCGCGTTGAGTTAGTCTGTTAGTTTACATCTAGCTTTCAAAAATCCGTGTATTCCCGAGTCCTTAATCCAGTGCAATATTTCCAGCCTATTGTGTTTTAAATTCCTCACCGCTTGAGCTATTTTGAAGGCCTTCACTGTAGAAGACATTTAGAAGCTAAACAAAACCCTTTAATTTCCAAACCTCAAAGCCTGCAGACCTTCAAACAAGGTAAGTGATCTCATTTTTCAGTCAATTATATTCATTGTTTCATATTCGACAAAATATATTTTGCATTTTGTCTTCAACTTTCACGTGAATGTGTCTGTGTGAAGAATTTTCTTTCGCCTTGACCTTGTTTTGAATAATTACATTAAAAAGCTTTAAAATGATTATATATCGAGAAGTGAGCCTGCAGATACTAGAATACTAAAGCTAAAAGATTCATAATTTTTGAATTTATTATGGTTTTCACACTTTAAATTCAAATTTAATTGAAGAAAAACGTATTAATAGTGTCGTTAACACAGTAAGTGAGAATCGTTTAATCAAATTGGCTTTTAATCTGTATAGTTTAGTTAACTTTTTAATATGCAACCATCTTGGATAAAACTTGGCTAATTAAAAGAACCGGCAGTCTTTCTCCAAAATACAACAAAGAACTCTATAAATCTGTCAAAAAGGTTTCACACAGGAGCAGTACAAAAATAATCGTTCGTGCCGCAAATATATGAGTAAAAATTTTTTAAGTACGTGCCCAGTGTAAAATTCGGAATTGCGGCTTTACAGCTCTATTGTCATCGAATTTGGCAATCTAATTTCCAAAGCTTCAATAAACTTTTCACAATTTTCATATTCTATGAAAACTTGGATTTTTTTTTTTGTTGTTAAGGTTGTTTTTTAATGGTTAAAATTAAGTTTTGATCTAAGACAATTTAGAGAAGATTTGTTTAGATTTATCAGATTACGTAAGAATATACGAGACTAAACTTCACAGTGAACTCTCAAGATCAATGGCGACCGAGAATCGCGATCACGACTCCGCAAAAACTTTGTAAAAAAAAATAATTTCTACGATCGCAAACTTTAAGTATTAATAAGTCATTAGTAATTAAATCCTTTGGCACTGATAATGATATTTTTGACAAGAAGAGTTTGTAAAATAATTCCCAACAGCAGAAATATATTGGAATAAAATCAGGTGAAAAATCGTCCTTAAAGTTTCAAAAATAATCCCAAAATGAGTTAGGTTTTTTAATGCAAGCGTAGATTCGACCTCTTATTTCCTCAATCAAAGCTTCTGTTTTTGGAAACTAAAAGGGCTAGTTGACATGCTTCATTGGCTGTACAGAATAAATATAAATTAGCCTAAACTTTAACAAATTAATTTTCAAATTTGCTTATCCGTCAAGTGTATTTGGTTTGGTTACGCTGGCGAATGTTTACTCTATGATCTTTTTCACATGAGTCTTTATTTTTAGTGAAATGTCTTAGGATAGTTCATTTTGCAAAGATATTTTCTTGAAAGATCTACCTTATTATCTTACTCCCGTTATTATATCCTTCCTGTGTTATGCAAAAATTTCTGTAGTATTTTAGAATCTTTTTCGTGTGCCACTGAACTGATCATTGTAAAGCTAAATTTTCGACCGCAAGAGGATTTGGAATCTCAGTAAGCGGAATTTCACAGAAATAAGTTTTGGAATCGATTTTTAATTTATTTTCGAGGAAAACAAGGCAGTTCTGGTCCAAAGCCGAAGGAGAATGTCATGGCTTATGGGTAACAATGCGTGCAAGTCTGTGCTTGTTACCTCATTAGAATAATCAAGATGACTTGGCGAAGGGATTGGTTTGCAAGGGCATCAAAATAGTGAAAGGTCAGGGAAAAGAGCCGGAATGGAGCTAGACGGAGAAGAGGTGCAAAATAGACACAAAATAGTGAACATCAATCAGAGTCCCCACCATTAAGGAACAAAGAGCGAAACCAAGAACTAGAACCATTGTTTTTAATTGTTTCGTCAGCGTTTTGTGAATGTTTTAGCGAATCAGAAAACAGTGCTATATGGCTTATGTTTCTTGAGAAACGTGAATCCACTCACTCCTCCCTTAGAAACTTTGGTCTTCGGCGCGCGCAAGAAACCTCGAGCCGCCAAGCTCAAAAACCAAGGCTTTAAAAAATAAAAAAAAATTTTTTTAATTTTTTTTAAAAAATCTGCTTTCTCGAGAGGAACATATGTCATCTCTTAAGCTTCAACGACAAATTAGAAACACTTTTGCTGTGGAGCCAAAATCATTCTATCAATCGGTCCTTGACCTTCTGTTGTCTATCCTGTCCGTTGTCTTTGTAATCCAGTACACTCTGAACTAAAAACGTCAATATCATCCGGTAAAGATTACCTTGCCATTTCGCTAAACAGCTTTTTCTTGCAATCCATTCCGGGTCATTGATCTTAAAAGTGAGATTATCGTCTTCTGTAGTATTCGGTTTTCACATGCGTTGAGACGCGTTTTCGCGCCATTTTTTTCGACAAGTGGTAAACGCGTATTAGTAGACTCACTGTAACTTTCCCATAATGCATTGCCTCTTATGGCATATTGTTTTCCAATAGATATCATCATTCTTGCTGTGGAGTTTAATTGAAAAACCATAACCGAACTTTACTTAAGGGTTTAGTGCCTGCGGTTGAAAAATAGCTGGGGACTAGAAAGGAGTTTATGTACAAATGGTTTCAAAGATGGGACACCATTGAAGCAAATCTTAATAAGAGGCCGTATTTCAACTTTTGAAAATAGTTACCCGATCTGGTAAAGCTGTATTAAAAGCAGACTTCTCAATCAAAACACAATCGCATTTTGACAGCGTATCATGACACTGGGAGTTCATTAAAACTTGAACACACAAGGCCACACAATTTACTTAATTAAGTTATAGTCATAGGGTCAGTCGTTAAATCCAAGTGTAAACAGAAAATCTGTTTTTGTAGAGTAAAACTAAACTGTCAGACAAGTAATGACTTTATTTTGAAACTTAATTCTTAAAGATTTTGGTAAAAGTTTCACTCAAAGCCGGCTCAAGCTAGACTCATAATATAAGAGATTCCTGATTTTTACTGACTAATCAACCCAGCCAATGACAATCCTTGTCCTGACGAACCAATCAGAAAGCAGCCTTTGAAAAACAGCGGGAAAATACAAGATACAAGACTTGACAGTGAATAAGACAACTTTCCGACAAAATATTTACAAACCTAATCAGTATAAAAAGTTAATTATAAGCATTTGTATTTAAGGACAAATCTATGATTATTAATAACACATTTTATTATTTTTTAGCATGAAAGAGAAGAAAGAGAAGAAAGAGAAGAAAGAGAAGAAAGAGAGTGTAGAAGATGATGAAGAATTTCGCATGGGGTGGGGAAAGTTCAGACCTGACTTTCTACAATGTTTGAACGGCCCAATATGTTTTATGATATTCCTGGTTATATTCTCCATAATGCAAGGTAAGTCACGTGATAGACCACTTGCAGTGAAGACGTCGTACATCATTAAGCCGATTTTCAGGCTTCTTCATTGGTTCAGATGGGAGCCAATTGAGTGTTTTAAAAAAATGCACTGTTAATGTTTGAATGCGCGCTCAATATTGTTCCCAGAGCCAGCATTTCTTATGGTCAGCGTTCAGAAACGTTTCTCGGTGCTGACCAGAAGAAGCGCAGGCTGTAGGAGAGTTTGGCGCCCACGTTTATGCGCGTGTGTCAACGCATTTGTCTGCTGACCCAATTTTGTGCGCCTGGCTATTTGTTCGCTTCTCTGCTTGTGTTCAGCTTATCCTTTGCACGACCGTCTCTTATGTATTATTTCATTCTTCGTTCCCTGTGAGGTTACGTTTAAAGCTAGGCACTTCTTTCCCAAGGGATTTGAAAGCATAAATAATAATCCTTCGTACCCTGGACTAATGTATGTATTCAGATTTCACTGACCGCATGTCATCCCCTTTTGTTCTCCTACAGGTCTCACTGTGAACGGCCTGACTAAGCTGATCTTACCCACCATCGAGAAGCGATTTCAGTTCTCGGGACGGGAATTAGGAATCATTTCTGCTGGCAATGACATCTCGGCGTTGATTCTTGTTTGTTTCGTCAGCTTCTACGGTGGCTTTGGCAACAAGATTCGATGGCTTAGTTACGGGTCCTTTGTCACAGGTACAATTCTATCCGGACCACAGGCAGTCGACTTTTGGTTAAAGAGGGGGGAGGGGAGGGGGACAGAGTTTTGACTGAGGAGGGGAGGGGAGCGGAGCGAAAAGAAAGAATCCAATATCACCACGTCTTGAAAGACATTCAAAGACTTTTGAAAGACGAGGCGGCCATTTTAGTGTCTCTACAGTAGGAGCCAATGAAAACAGCTTTTGTTGGTTGAATACTTGGTGATGTCATTAACTATGGTGAATCTATGACGTCACAAAATAAGAATAGCTGAGTAGCCAAGCCTTTCAAAATAATTATCAACATTAGAGCTGAGAGTTGTATGCCTAAAATAGTAATGTATAGTGGTAGCTTGCGTGAGTGATAGTGCCCCAATTAGTGCAAAAGCGCTAAAACAACTAGGCACTTAAATACAGATATTAATTTATTATAAGTTCAAGTAAGGCAGTTCTTAGTTTGTACAGCTTCGTATCGACCCTCGAGAACCCTGCGGTACGACTACCATATATCCTGATCTTTCTCTTCAGCTATTGGCTGCTTGGTCTTCGCTCTTCCCCATGCCCTTATCGGCCCATACTACCCTTCAAGTAACAAAGACCAAAACATAAGTTTTACTAAGCAAGATCTTTGTGGAGTGAAGAACAAGACCACGATAAACGGCGGACAATGCGTATCGAGCTACGACTCCGAATGGTACTACATACTCATCTTCGTAGCTGGACAGCTGCTCATGGGCGCGGGGACGACTCCGCTGTACAGTCTTGGGCCCGCGTACATCGATGAGAATGTCAAGCCAAAGAACATGCCTTTATACCTGGGTATTTGGTTTGCATCGTCTATTATGGGGCCTGGCCTTGGATTTGTCTTCGGGGGACTGGTGCTCGGGGTTTTCGTTGATCTCAAACAGGTTGGTGTAAATTTGTAAATTTGCTTTCTTACTGGACTACCTGTGGAAAGATTGTTACTGAGTTACCTATGGAAGATTGTTAATGGACCACTCATGATAGAGTGTTGACACTAAAACCATAAAACAACTTCGTAACTAAATAGCGCTAAAGAGTGCAAGTAATTAGTGCTATTTTGTACTATTCAGTAAGTACTTTTTCATGCTTTTAGTGTTTGCGCTCTAAGTGATTAATTTTGTTTTAAATGTTGTTTTTTTGGGACTGGTGCTTGGGGTTTTCGTTGGCTCAGAGGTTGGTGAAACATTTGTTACTGGGCTACCTATGGGAGATTGATTTTGATAAGTTATTAATTTTATATTAAACGTTTGTTTATAGCCAGAGGGTATGAATTTAACTTCTAATGACCCGCGTTGGATAGGGGCCTGGTGGCTAGGATACGTCTTTGGTGCAATTTTTCTATTCATCAGCGGGATTGGCTTGCTTGCTTTCCCGAAAGAGCTGCCAGGAGCTCGAGAGATGAGAAGAAAAGCCATGAAAGCAGGCGAAATTCCGAAGAACAATGAACAACTTAGTGGAAAGCTCCGGGTATGTTGAATGTTCAATCACATAGATTTTAATTTAAAATTTTCTTAAGACTACGAGTGAAAGAATAGGAAAACAAGAAAAAATCGGAAATAAAAGGAGGTGGAGAAGAATTGAGAAAGAGAGGGAGGAGGAGAAGGGAAAGGGAAAGGGAAAGGGAGAAGAACGAAAGGAAAAGGAGGAACAAAGGGAAACGCAAAAGAGAAAGGAAGAACAGAAGAAGACAAAAAGGAGGATGATTTGATCAAAGAACAGGTGAAAGGGAAAGAAAGAGAGTGAAAAAGAGGCGTTGGAAGTGAAGTTAAGAAGAAAGGAGAAGTGGGAAGAAGCTGCTAGGGAGGCGAGGGTAGAAGGCAAGAAGGAGGATGATATTAACTCTATTCATGTATTTTTTGACAGGATATTCTTCCAGCCACCAAGGACCTAGTCACGAACAAGACCTACATCTTCAATACTCTCGCGGTATCTTGCGGCTTCTTCTCAGCTGGGATATCTACATTTCTATCAAAGGTCCTTGAGGATAAGTTTGGTCTTAATCCTGTCAAAACTGGCGTTTATATTGGATCCATGATCGTTCCTGGAATGTTTCGTGAGTATATGTGCATGATGTATATATCTGTGGTAATGATGATGATGATGATGATTATGGTGAAGATGACGATGACGATGACGATGGTGATGATGATGATGGTGATGGTGATGGTGATGATGACGATCACGATGGTGGTGTGATGATGATGGTGATGATCATGATGATGTTTGGGGTGGTGATGATAATGATGTTGATGCTGGTGTTAGTGATGGTGATGCTGGTGGTGATGATGACGACGATGAATGCTTGTGACGATGTTGATGATGTTGATAGTGATGATGATAATGATGCTGTACGATGGAACCCATATTTTGCCAGTGCAATAACTAACGCATATTCACCGTTCCTTATTCAGTTGGTGTGTTGATCGGTAGTTTCGTAGTACGCCGATTCAAAGTCAGAGAATCTTGCAAAATGGCGGCCAAATTCTGCGTCATCTTTTCCTGCATCGGGATCATGGGGCCCTTGAGTTGGTTCGTTCCTGGATGCGATCCAGTCAAGCTTACTGGTGTAACTCAACCCTATCACAACAGGTAACAACAGGAGCCCATTACTAGGAGCGTCCTTGTCTCGTCCAGACGTGTCACAGCATTTTCACGGAGGTAGCTATTCTAGAACACTTTTCCCGCGGTTTTCCTTGAGGTCCGCACTTCGAAGTCCGTTTTCAGAAAGTTGCAACACTCAGTTGTGGATGTTTTCGTTTCTTTATACTTCGCTTCAAATTAACGTCTTACCGGAAACGAGCGCCCAGTGGTCAAACGACTTTAATGTATGCAAAACTTACTTCTACAAATAGCCACGATTGTGAAAACGCTGTGACATACAAGCAGTATACGTGGGCTCCTGGTAACAAATACATAATTGCTTTTCACGCTGGGCCAGAAGGGCTTTGAAAACGGCACTGTTCACACAACATCTAGAGTTTTAATACAATAAAAATGAAACTTGGCAGCAAGACAGTAGACATTAAGGCAATAATTCGTATGATTTTTTATTTTTATGATTTTTGGCGGGAAAATGACGTCATGAACAGGCCAACAAATTTTGAAATTCAGAAATGCACAAGTATGATCACATAAAATTAGAGATATATCTGAAAAAATATTTCAGATATCGCTTTTTAATCTGAAAAGATATTAATTTTTGAAATTTGAAACTTCGCCATTTTAAAATAGTAACAAAATGGCGGATTTTTTTAAGCTGAGCCGAAGAAGCAGTTTTTCTTACTGATTGCTTTTCGAATAGGGTCTTTGGGCTATACCAAAACGTACACACCAAAGGTGGGACAAATCAAATTTCAATAAGAATTTTGTCTCCCGAGAATTAAAGACTATTCTGATGTAAAACTCTGGTTTTATTTCAACAGTACGTTAGACCTTGCACTAGGAGTCAATAACATGTGTAACATGGACTGCGCATGCACTAAAGAGTATTTCAACCCTGTTTGTGGATCTGATGGCTTCACGTATATGTCACCCTGTCACGCGGGATGCCTGAACAAAGGCTCTGCCGTAAGTGCTTATTTTTACTATCAAGCTTGTCATAAATCAATGGGGGAGAGGAGGGTGGGGCTAAAAAAGGGCGGTGGGGTTATGACCTTTTAAAACCCGCATCGGCGCTATAGAAAAAACGTCTGCGCATGCTCATAGTCTGTATGCAAATAAGCCTGTATTTTAAAAAGGCGCCAAATTTTACCCTCGTACTTGGCCAGAAAGATCAGTTTTTAAAATTAAAGGATGTTTTTTAATAAATTGTCTTTATCAATATAACACCTAATTGCAAAAACGCTGTCATAAAAAAAAATAGCACTTAAGTAAATAAGTAAATTTATCAATTAGGAATAAATTATCATTGATGTCCTCTTGGGAATAAGGTTCTTTGTTCGAAGTTCATACATATTAACCTATCTTTTCAAGCCTTACTGAGAAACAAAGAAATAAGACCCAAGGGTATCAGATCTGAAATGAGGTCCATTCTTAGAAAACGTGCTGAACTCAGTACACGCATTGTGCAAACGTTTTTTACCCCTCCAGAATTACAGCAGTTCTGTACCTCCATTGATCAATTTTTAGTTTGTTACTGGGCTACCTGTGAAAGATTGTTACTGGGATACCTGTGAAATATTGTTACAAGGCTATCTTTGTGAGATTATTAGCTGTGTTTTTCCACTCCAGAATTACAGCAGCTGTAGTTGTATACCTCCATTGATCAACGAAACAGTAAGCGTAGCGGACAAAGGGTACTGCGATCGAGGCGAGGGATGTATAAACTTTGTCTGGTTCTTGATGATAATTCTTGTTCTACTACTGACAGTATTCCTGAAGGCCATCCCATCCAAGACTGTAGTTCTCAGGTTAGTATTTAAAAGACTACTCATTCAAATGCTCCGCTGAACATACACACACGTCTTACCTTTCGGAATTGGGCTACCTGTGAAATCCTCTAGCACAGGAAACCCATCCATGACTAATAACGCAAGTCACCTGTCGCATGCTGTAGGTATTTTTTCAAGAATTTAAATTGTAATACCGGTGGGTTTCTGAAGTCAGCCCAACCAAAACTATTTTCTTTGACCAGTACTTCTCGTTTAAACTGGGCATGCTCGCGACGAACTGCCAGTTTGTTGCAGTATGAATGACAAGACTCTGGGGTCGTGAGTGAGTGGTCACACCCAAGACTTTTCTTCACGAATTGGGCTGTGAAATCCTCTGACACAGGAAACCCAACGACCACAAAAGTCCTCCGTCATGAAATTGATGGTCCTTTTAATTTCCAATCTCAGGTGTGTACCGTACAATCAACGTGCCTATGCATTGGGTCTCCAGTTCGTATTTTTCCGTAGCCTGGGTTCCATTCCGAGCCCAATCTTCTACGGTTTTTTATTCGATAAGAACTGCATCCTGTGGGGAGAGAGCTGTGGTGAACGTGGTCGTTGTTTCGTTTATGATATTGACAGCCTCTCTTACTACTTGGCTGGAGCGAGTATAATATTAAGTGGTAAGTGCTATCGAGATGGATAATGGATCATTTTACTTTGGGCTTAATGTTTTCCCATTTTCAGACCATCTATCTAGCGAGTATCGCGCGGGCCATAAAAAGTTGAAAAAAAAAAAAAAAAAAA
>JAADYU020084788.1:0-13635 GCA_011763375.2 Heteractis magnifica
TGGCCGGTATTGATATGCTAATTGTTTGGAAGCGATGGACGAGTGGTTAAATGCGTTGTGCTTTGAAGACAGTGAGTCAAGCCCGATTGGGCTGGGTTAGTACTTGGATGGGTGTCCACTGATAGCTACTTGGTGAATTCAGAACTTTTCTTTTTTATCTTTGATTTCATCTTTCGTTCTCATTCTTTTTCCAATTTTCCCAAATTAAATAAAACTATTAAGCAAGTGTTACTATCTTTCCTTATACACCAACTTGAAAAAACGTAGTCGGGTTCAAAAGGTTGAATCATCGAAGGTAAGACCGAAAGGGGTAATGGGTAAGCACTCAATAAGCCCCATATTTACTATTATATGCATAGGATATTGTTGCAACGCTGGAGCACTGCTTTGAATTCTCGAAGAAAACAATTTTCGAGAATTATAGCACTACTCAATGCATTTTATGGGCCTCATGAACTATTTACCCAGAATCCTCCTTGGTCTTACCTTCGATGATTTAACCTTTTGAACCCGACAACGTTTTTTCAATTTGATGTATACAAATATAATCAATCAATCAGTCAATCAGTAGCAATGAATAAATGATAATGATAATTTGCAGTATTATATAAGTGCTTTACCTCCAGAACAGCCATAGAGTTCCATTCGCATGGATACGAAGCCATGCCACGATTTAGGATGAAGTCGAACAAAGCGGGCGTATAAAGCTGGATAGAACTGGTTCCTTATGATACTGTGGTCGTCATTGTTACCGGAGAATAACTGTGTAAAAATATCATATTATTCATAATGGTAACATGGTAACTGTAGATATGTTCCAAACTCTACTTGCTGCTAAATTGTTTTAGCATCCAGAATCAAGAGCACGGTAGCCGGTACATTACGCAATGTATTTCGTCCTTGATTCTTTCTATCTTTCCTTTTTCCGTTCTTTCTCTTGTTTTTCATTCATATTTTCTTTCTTTCTGTTTTTTTCTTTCCTTTATTCATTCCTTGTTACCTTTTCTTTCCTTTTTTATTCTTTTTTAAATCTTTTTTAGTTCTTTTTTTCTATCTTTCCCTTCTTCATTCATTCTTTCTTTCTGGTTTTTTTTTTTTTTCCTTTTTCTTTCTTTTGTGTCTTCTTTCAAGTGCCCGAATAACCATAATATGGACACAGAGTTTTAAAGCTCGATTCGTCCTTTTCTACCTTGATATTGCTGTTCACTCGAACAAACGTCCAGTGACTTCCATCAACACTGTGTGAAATCCAATAACTCTTTATATATTGATTACTCCCGCGTCTCCCTTGGGTTGCCACAGATGTAACTTTGACCACCCGTACAAAATCTACTTGAATGTATTCGTTTGAATTAGCTGTCCTTGAGATCCAAGCTGCTGGGCCATTCAGTCTGCCCTTGTGTGCCGCCCAACTACCGCCGTGTATTGTTGAAGCACTCATAGCAGCGTCTGCGATTCTTCCGTCTTCCAGTCCCAGGGGACGATGGCAGCTTGGCACTACAATGTAATTAATAAATAGATTTTTAGCTAAGCCACTAATCCGGGGAATAGAGAACTTTGTTATTCATGAAATATCCAAGGCAATACTCATATGCTGCGTAATAACCCTTTTGCTAGGAGTAACAACATGAAAAAGTTTGGACACAGCGTTCGTTTTAAGCTCGGCACGGCACTTTCACTTGCGAAATCAGGACATGTGTGACAAAAAGAGGTTTTGGCATGGTTTATACGAGCATTGGATGGTGATTGGTTGTTGTGTAATATCGTGATTTTTGATTGGGCAAAGAGTTTCGTGCGAGGATATGGGTAGACGATGATCACGTGTTTGGTTTTCTTGGTTATCAATATAGGTGTCATGAGGATGCCACGCGACTTACTTGAGTTACATCCATAGACCTCGACTCTCATGACAATGTGTCCATGCCAAGTGCGGGGCTTGAATTCGATGAAACGAGCCTCGATTCGAGGATTCAAGACGTGATAGACGATGGTATTACGATCAGCATTACCGGAGAAAATCTAAAAAAGTAAGCATGGCAAATGCAGAAAAATGTATTGGATATTTGTTGGCTATTTCAACCATTTCAAATATTCAGCAGTATTTTAGGGAATTCCCTGAGAATTTACAAGATAACCTACAGCGATCATAAGGTTGAGTGATTTGGACGACCCGGCGATCGCCAGCGATCATATGAAAACCAGCCTTTTAAGAGCTCTATAACTTTGCGGTATATCGAATATTCCATGTTACACACAGTTTCTATGAGGAACTTCTTTAGATGCGCGCACCTTCGTCATAAGGAGCCTGTCATTTGTTTTAGCTTCGAAGGCGTGAATCCTGAAGACGACAGCGCGCGCATGAAAAAGAACCCGCTTGCGACGATTTCTTTGCTAAAGCTGTCTATTCTGATCCGAAAAAAATTGGGGTCTTGTTTCTAAAAAAGGTAAAGTACCTTATCGACACTGTTCTGCTTGTACGTTATCCAATGAGTACCATCAACGCTGGACCGTAAATAATAACTTGTAACCCACTGATCAGCGTTAAACCTTCCTTGTGTGGCAACCTTTGTCACGCTAGTCTCCTTGGCTAGATCAATGCGTAGGTATTGACTAGGGTTGTTGGCTCTCGCGATCCAGCCATGTGATTGAAGATTTAGGCGACCGCGATCTGCTTTTGTATTGCCATTATAAATAGAGGATGCGGTTATTGCGCTGTTTGGGATTCGTCCATCTTCTATTCCAACAGGTACTGCACAGCTGTGGACTAAGGGCGAAAATTGTCATGGAGCGGTTCAGTTATATGAATGAGTGGAAAACCTACACGGTTCTAACTTAAAACACGTACATAGTATGGTATAGTAAATTCTATAGAAATATAGAACAAAATGCAAGACCTTTGTGGAAAAAAACTATTTTTATGCTGGTGAACAAAATTACCTCTTCTACATCCGTACAATTCCACACGCAAAGCCACCTGGCTATGTGCTGATTTGACCAGAAATTTGACAAACCGAGCCTTGATTGATGGCGTGAGATTATGAGCAACAATGGTGTTACGATCAGTGTTGCCAGAAAAAACCTACAAAAATACGAAAAATGATACATTTATTGATGTCAAAAACAAGTACGTAATGTACCAAAGATATATTAAGAATAACAGATATTTTGTTTTGAGAAATATTTGGTAAAAAAAACAACATGGTCCACTATGAAAATGGTTACCAGGGTTGTGGCAGCAAGGGTTTGGTTGCTATGGAGTTCTATTCGGAATGGCGGTGAAGACGAGATGGTGAATACTAACTTTGGTATAGCTGTTTGCCTTGTAAGTCACCCAGTGCACGTTGTCCAAGCTGTAACTAAGTGAATACAGCTTGGACCATTGATTTGCATCTTGTCTTCCTTGTGTTGCGACTCTCGTGACTTCAACCAGTTCCCCTAGATCGATCTTTAAACAAAATATTACAAGTTAAACAGGAAGGAAAAGATTTCCGTTAGATTTAAGAACTAGCAAATCTACACACCATCCCCCCCATACCTGGATCATTGTGTATAGATACATACCTTGAGCCACTGCTTGCCATCATTTCTGGATGCGACCCAGGCACCATAGCCAGATGAACCTACAGACACAGTATTCAGTCTGCTGCGGGAAGCCCGGTAAGCTGGCAGTCTTGCGTATGAAGACGCTGTGATGGCATTGTCTGGGATACGACCATCTTCCATCCCCAGAGGAAGCGAACAACGATGCTCTGGACAGAGATTCATATTTATCAAAGTTATTTTTGTTGTGCAATTATTCACTCTTGATTGATCAGTTAAATCCTATGCTACGGTGATACAACAAATTAAAAGTAGTATGAAAAAATACTAATGAAGCGACTGTGGTGCTGGTTAGCTCTCTCTAAAAAGTATCTTCCAAGCAAAAGATGAGGAAATTGGGGGACACAAGAATATTGGGGTATTCAAAAGGAAGTATTCATTAGATATAAGCCTTGTCAAGGTGGTAGGATAGAAGGTATATGTAATTCTATGGGTTTACAAGGGAGGTTCCTGAAAAGTCTTTGACATGACAAGCAATTATTATTTGATGCAGGATAAATTCTTATCAGTTCCTTAAACCCTTCCCCTGTCTCCCTCCACCCTCCAACAATTTATATTAAGTGCTTTCTTACTTCCTCCTACTGTATTTCCAAGACGTCGTTTGACTGACTTCGATTGATCTGATTCCGGACCATCATTCTCCGGGACATGTTTTTGATTCGCTGCTGAATCTAGTGATTGAATTGGCTGTTCCGATTGCTTATCGATTGCTGCTGCTTTCGCCGACCGATCGTCAGACGAAAATGCAACGATGTTTACTGATTCTACCTCGTGTAGTTCGTCATCAATGTCTTGTATTTGAGGGGAAAGCTAGATAGAATGATAGTGTTACTGATGATTGAGGTAAGGTTTAAGTATATAGACATGTATACGTGGAGTCCTGACGGCAGCTATCAAGAGGGCAAAATATCATCAACAACAAAATCCTCCATCCTAGGGAATTAGGCCGTTCGCTTTCAAAAAGTTTTTAATTAAATTTAATACTTTGACATGCCCATGATGCTGTGGTTTTTGGGAGTCAACTGGCAAAAATTATTAGAAAATCGTAAATTTTTCATATAGATATGTGGAGTATGTTTGTATACTTACGGATGCGTGTACTTGGTAAAGTAGCAGCAAACCCAATACCAATATCAACAACCTCGCGACCATCATTACTTGTTCTGTGTTCAAGAGAGATTTCTAATTAATGATAGCAGCTGAGCGGTAACTTATAACAAGAGTCTAGCCGTTGTGGAGGCCAAATCAGATTAAACCAAAATTTTCTTTCTTAAGGCCCGATTATACGATTTTATGGCGATTTTACGGCGACAGATCGCGCACAAGACCGTACTTTCTTGTTACTCCGTCACTTGTTTTAGTAACACCCTTGCAGTATTCAGTATTTACAGTATAGAACGGATTTCGTATGAGTGGAAAACGCTCGACAAATCCTTAGCACTACGTTTCCCACTCATGCAACCGCGCGTTCGCATAAGCGTGATTGAGATTACAACTCTTAGTCAGATAACCCGTCCTGCTATCACTGGTCCTTACAAAAGATACTGGTAATGAAGCAGGTAATATTTAACGCCTTTATCGGGCCAAAATATAATGAACTATCCCTACACCCCTTGAAGATGTCCGCATTCTTTTTCTAAGCGCCCGTTTCCTTTCTTTCATAATGCACGAACAAAAAGAATCTGGGATCTGCCCCAACTTGATTGCTTAGTATTACCTTTGCGCAATGACTTTAGATTTAGGGCAAGACAAAGGTGACGTTTGCAAAATGTAATGTATGGCTTGTTTCCATCCATTCCCAAGAGAATCAAAAGATAAAGACATGGCGGCCATGTTGGTGGTACAGATAAAAGAACCTAATTCGAAATCTTTTGTTAAATGACACCAGCAACATGGCTGGGATGACGTAACGTAATTTGCGAGGTTTTTCCGCGTCTTAATGACTACCTGTGCACGTCATGCGTATAGAAATGCGTATAGGCATGCACGCATGTAACCCAAATAACACCCCCCTCCCCCCGCCTTATATTCTCCTACACGCTTTTTGCTTTAGTTACCAATTGTGTAGCTTTAGTAGTATAATGCGAAGGAAATACACTTATTTCAAAAAACGTTGTCGCTGCATCGATTGACAATTGACAATAGGAGACCGCAAGGGTTGTTGGTAAATTAAACTTAAACTCATTTATTCACATGAAATACACACTCACAGACGTATTTTTACCTGCAGAACTGAAGACAGCATGGAAAGTTTTACCGTGGTATCAAGTGAAACCATGAATAAATGAATTCAAGTTTAATTTACCAACATCCCTTGCGGTCTCCTATTGTCAATTGTCAATCGATGTTGCGACAACCTTTTTGAAATAAGTGTATACTGCGCTACGAACTGGAGCTTTTTAATGGCTTGTCTCTAGACCGGTTACGCTACCAGGATTTTAGAGCTATTTCCAAATCTTTTACTCTATGGCGTAAACTAGGGATAAAGCAATGGTAAACCACTGTTTTGAAAAGAACCGTATGCAAGTTTTTTTTGGACTTTATTAAAGTTGGGCTGGTTGATAACAAACCTTGTTGACGTAGTGATAAGCATTTTCCATGTCCAACCGGATTCCATAATATACGTAGTTAGTTAATAGCTAATATTAACCATACTTTGACAAATTATCCATCATAAAAGGTCACGCATCACGAGAACTGGAAAACCATTTTAATTGACTTCAAAGTTTAAAAACCATTGAACCGTTTGTCATTCATAATATTATCATAACACACAAATGCATACCGCAAACAGGAAATTCTAAAGAGGCCACATGCAGGTTTGTATAGGAAACTATGATGTTATTTTAATATCTTAATTAAATCTGCTATCCTCAGATCAGCAGGACGATTTTTCAGTTTTTAACTCTTCAATCTTCTAATCGCTCCTGGATGCTTTTTAATTTTAACAAAAATGAATGTTCCATTTGGATTCGCAAAATCTCATCGACACTGAAATAGTTAGCTGTCATCAAGGTTACTTTAAAAAGCAGTAAACAATTTTGATCCTATTCTCAGCGTTTAATTGGTCCTGGTTTTGGCAGGTGCCAGTTTCCCTTCTTTTCTTTTCTCCTCTCTTTTCTTTTCTTTTCTTTTCTTTTCATTTTATTTCAATATTCATTTCTTTTCTTCTCGCTCTCTCTCTTTTGCGTAATATTTGCTATACTGACATCTCTTATATTTATGGCTAAGAATGAGCGGTGAACTGAAGTCGGTATATCGTAGCTTAAATATTTCCAAAGTTTCTTTGTTTTAATTTCCAAAACATTGCATATCTACCAGGTTGATTTGTATCACAAATGACATGATATGACTTATCAAAATCAACAAAACGTCAACTTAGTATTGCACATACTTTTTTTTACTTAAACGACCCGTTGAGATTAGATTATAAGATGAGCCATTTACAATTAAACTCAAGAATATTCAGTATTAATCTAAAGTCCCTCAATTTGTTTCCTTTTGGTAATTTATCGTCGAATTGTAATACAAGAAAGCGTATGGGACGATTGAATTACTATAATTTAAATGGAATATCTTTGGGATTTATGCTGAAATATATGTAATACTAGGGTAATGTAGGGGATGTCTCCCGGTTCAACAGTCTGGTCTCAATACTAATTATTCACTCATGATTGTAAGCTGCGCGGCTGCCTATGGCGCCTTAAAGTGCAGTCTGTAAAAATTCACATTAATCATTGTAAAGCGCCTTTGATTATATCTACATAGAAAAGACGCTATATAAATCATAAATCATTTCATAATACTAATATCAACTGATGGGTGCGGCCTGTAGTCTTTAAAGATTATGATCATTATGCGAAGGCCTGCATAAAACAAAGCCTAATTCTAAAACAATGCATGAAATAAAACAATTATTTAATTCCTTTTCTATATTCTATGAATGGATAACTGGCAATTATATTCTCGTATGTGATTGAACTTGTTCAAGAAATTCCGGTGCATTTAAGCCCAGATTATCAAGCGAACGAGGTCACTGCGTATATGGCTCGCTAATTCATGAGTTGGATTCTCATTTGTTCCTTTCTTTATTAATCTGATATTTAACCCCATATAGAAGAGATACCATTATTTATTTCAGCTTAACAATCTTACACAAAAGAAGTCATTGTTCATTATAACTTACCTCAGGTCTGTAGTTCTGGCGTAGAGATTGATTTCAAAAGCTTCGCTGTGTGATGTTTTCTCGGGATAGCTCTTTAAACTGGAATCTGCGAGCTTTTTAAAAACACTGGCGATCATGCAGAAATCTGTTTTAAAACATTTCATAAATTTCTTGCACGGATAAACACAAGTTGAGCAAGCAGCGTCAAGCACACGTTCCTCTACGTCATGGCCTCGTTCCGATTCAACCCTCATTTAGTCGTAAAAAAAAAGTTGGTTGTAAAAATTACAGCAAGAAAAAGTAGAGCCGTGAGAGATCGAGAGTACAAAACGGAGAGAATCAATCAAAAAATCAGGATTTTATTCACGAATTGACATTCAAGAATTAGTACATTCAAACAGTAAGTACAGTCAATTCATATCGGAGTTGACAATAAATCTACCAGCGAAAGAAACACGAGTGAAGAGATCTTATTTGTATAAAATTCGCACACCTCCCAGGGGCGTAACCAGGGGGGCCCAGGTGGCCCTGTATCCCCCCCTACCCCCATCCTGTTGGTAGTTGGCCCTGCCTCCCCTTAAATTACATATTGCCTCTGTTAGCCCCCTCTTTTGTGGAGCTTTTGTGGAGAGTTTTTAAATAATTTCTGTTAAAATTTCCCACCCTGGGGAATGAAAACTGAGTCAAATTTGGTCAAGTTTCCACACCTGGGCAGCCACGCATTGCAAAGATAAAAGTAAAAAATAGTTTTTTGCGGCTGCCGGCCAAGGAATTGAAAACTCCAAATGGCGGGCAGTTCAATAATTTTTTTAAAAAGATATAGCGGAATCGATGTTATAGTACAAACCAAACTATCCTATCCTGATTAAGAAGTTGCAAGCGATTGCAAAGGCCATATTATTTGTCAATTCCGTGTGTTAGTTAAACCTGGGCATAGAGTGGTTTTCATTAACCCGTGAAACAAAGTGTACTAATTAGAGTGTAATAGTCAGATAGACACAATAAAAAACAAAAGAAAAAAGTGTGATAAAGCGTAATACGCTAAAGTGTGTTTCACGGGTTAATGAAAACCACTCTACTATACTCAGACTGCCGGCCAAAGTTTACAAAACACTAAATGGCCGGCAGTCCCAGGGTTTTTTTAAAAAATAGCGGAATCGACGCTATAATATCAACCAAACTATTCTATCCTGATTAAGAAGTGGCAAGCGATCGCAAAGGCCATATTATTTGTCAATTCTGTCTGTTGGGACAATCCGACAGTCGAGGCCGAGTGTAGCTAGTACATGGTCTTCATTGCCCACTTCTTAATTAGGATAGGATAGTTTGGTTTGTATGATTACATCGATTAGTAGTTGTATGAGAACTGCTGATCGAAGTGGTGTGTCTATTATGACAATGACAATATTTTATTTGGTACTTTATACAAAATGTACATCAGTATTTTTCCAAATAAATAAATAATAACAAATAATGCACACACATAACGTCACATAACGTCACACTGTCTCTAGGTAGCCTAGCTGCTCAACAGTACGACGGTTGCAGAGAAAGCCCCCCCGGGGAGAGAGAGTAACTAGCACAGGCAACTCAAAAAATATTTTTGGGATCGAGGTATTATTTATTACAAATGAATGCTTTCAAGTCTAATTTTCAAGATTTTTCCATGTAAGTATATATATATACATGAAATGAAATAATCAGTGAATAAACAAAATAGAAAGTATGAACACATGCCCAAAAACCTAAAAAAATAGCAGTTTTCATTACTTAAGCAACTGTCCGTACAAGCCAACTGTCCGTTTGTCATTCATCCTAAGCATCACAAGTTTATACCGTGTCAGTCCTATGAACGTCGATCAGTTGCTTTGCCATACTTCCATCTCACACGCGGCGTTCGCGTTTCCCTGAAAAACTGTTTTACGAAGTATGAATGCTTCTTCACCCAACGTATTCTCTTGTCTAGGTTTTTACGACTGGAACACCTTGATTTTTGAGCTGGTTTTGTCGACATGAACTCGGACGAGTTTCACACCATCTTCTTGTGCTGTTTTCTTCCTCGTTTCACTGCCTGAACACTGGAGAAGTCTCAAACGATTGTCAGTCGTTTGAACACGAAATATTTGAGCAGAAGCTGCATGTGTCCCATTCGATATGGTATGAATTTTCTCTTTCAGTATTGCTGGTATTTCTTCCTGTTTTTCAGCAGGGGATTTGCCAGTTTTACAGTTTGTCGTTTTGTCCGGGAACCGACTTTCTTCATGCTTAGATTTCTTCAGAAATTTGGGTCTGTTGAAGCGCAAGTGAGGTGCCATTTCATTAAAAGATCAAATGCTGCACTCGTTGCAGAGTATGTGAGGAAATGAGAACGTGACACTTGAAGTCTTGCTAAAATAAGGTATTTCAACTATTCTAGAAGTTTAATTGAAAATCGATGAATTAGGGTGCTCAGTCATTAAGGCGCAATCTAAGACGCACGAATCGCCTTGATTAGTCTTCGCAAATAATTAAACTAAGCTTTTGATTCTGGCTTAATTAATTTTCAGTGATTAATTGATTTTGATAATTACCCTATATCATTATGACAACACGGCTTGTTTATGAGGGGAACAGAATCGTCCAGAACAATAGAAATTTAACATGTTTAAACAAAATTTGCTCTGCTGAAAAAAATTTTCCCTGAAATTGTTTGGTTCCTAAACATAAGATGCACTGATGTTTGTTACTTTATATCTACTCTATTTGGTGGCTGTTAACGCTTTTTTTACGGTCAAATTTAATATCGAAGGCAAACCTTTTATTACAGCCCGTTTCATGTTTCTGCTACCTAACCTACTGTAGACGCGTCGCGAGCGATATTAAGAAATTCCCACGACTTGACAGCCATTTTTACACGATGATCTCTCGCAGTGAGTGCCAATAGCTCTTCCTAATTTGGGTTAAACTCAACATATCAATAACCCTGACGATCAGTGTATGAAAACAAATTCAAATGTATTTATTGAACGGCATTTTTCTTCTGGTTTTTCTAGCTAGTTTAATTGATATGCCTACGAGCATTGAGATTTATTTTATCTTAGCTTAAACGCAATTAGCAGTAATTCCTCAAAAAAGGGACAAGTCTGAGCTCGGAGTGGCGTATTTTCTCGTGACCCTCCCTTTATTTGAAACTCAAAAAGATACCAACCCACCCCACCCCTCTTACTTTTTCAGCAGTCTCCATTGGCCAGTGCGCAGTCTGGGGACGAGAGATGTTGATTTCCAATATGGCGAATAATAACAAAATAATGCAGGATTTTTAATGTACTTTTATGAACTAAAACACAAGGAAGATGCCTTCAGGAAGCCAATTTACGACTGCCAGTATTCTGGCATTTATTTCTTTGGGTCTGATTCGTGGCAGTTTCTCAGTTGTGATCCATTTCGCTGATCTTTCTTATCATTCTCCAAGCCTTGTATTTTTACTGCGAACCCCAGGAACTGTTGTCTTGTACGTGTGTCTGATGATCTTCCTGACTCGCAAAGACAGTGATCTCAACCATATCTTCCTGGGTAACTTAAGGAACGTCCATAATTATTGGAAGTCTGCTGTTATGGGTTTTCTTCAGTTAGCTGCACCGTATTTATTGTTTATGTATGGATTGAAAGTCATGAGTCCAACAGCTGGAGGAGTGTTTATGGCTGCTGCTCCATGGACGACAGTCATGCTAGAGCGTTTGCCATTTATCAGGGTTTGTACTTGGAATATTCTTCTACTTTTATGTACATTTTGTTAGACAATGAGGCTTGTTAAATAAGCAATGTACCTCGTTTATAACGGTGCTTATTTGAAGTGTAAATAGCATTGACGTATACCCGGAAGTTGTTTGGTTTCGACTTCAGTGTTTTTTCCTTTCCGCGAAATAATACGGTTGGAAATAATCCTTCAATGCGACGATTTGAAGAAATATATAAACATCCTATGAATAAGATGCTAATTTTGAAAGACTATTAATTTCAATGACATTTGGATGAGGATAATGATAACTGCGTTTTTATTGACGCATTTTTAAATGTAATATTTTTTTTTGGAGAATCGACACATCATTGCTGGCAAAAGACTTAGGCCCAGTTCAGACGTCAAACTTTTGTCGCGTTGAATCTAATTGCCTTTGAGGATGAGCGTTGTTTTTCTTTGAAACTAGTAGAATTATGTATACCAAACTTAACCCATGCTGTCACCTGGTGCTAAGTAATACAGCTGATGTCTTATTTAGTAGTTCTCGGCGTTTTCTTAGCTGTTATCCTTAACGATTAGATGCAGCGAAAGTTTGATGTCTGAACTGGGCCTTATACTTCTATCAATGTTAAGCTGGGAGGAGGCTGTGTCTGTGATGGGAGATTCAACTTTTTTAAAGAATTTTCTGTCAAATTCCCTACCCGAAGTGCTAAGAGGGTTATTCAAATGTGGTGAAAATTTGATGTTTTTGCAGTGGGCAGGATCAAAAGTTTTCAAATTACCCCCACCCCAGCTAAGTGTTCAGGCAAGACATAAGCATTCAACTATTTGGCAAGTGTGAAAGCCCACAATATATAGAGCACATTGTTAGTATACTGTAGACATGAAATCAGTTCTATTTCTACCCTGTAGTACTTTGAAATATTTTCTTTTCTCCTATTCCATTCACAGCAAAGATCTAGTCTTTCTGCAGTCAAAATCCTTGCTATGGTCATAGGGTTTACTGGTGTGATCATGGTTTGTTCATCGGATGTTATGATGGCCATAAACACACGAGTAGAATGTGAAAATGGGTTGAACATTACAAACACAACAGCAATGCCTACGAATAGAACCAACACTAGTGCAATGGCTTCAATAGTAGGAAACAAATGCCATAAATTTACAACATTACACATCGTCAGGTCTTTACTTGCTCTGGCTGGTGGGTGCTTAATGTGGTCTGTTAGTTCAGGTATGTAACTAGAGTGATGGCACTTAACCCATGAAATAGTTATATTGTTTTCTTTTGTGTTTGTCTATTAAACTTTACTATTAGTTTCTGTTTTACAGGTTAAGTGCCATCACTCTATCCATCTAGATTGTTATACATAATGAGTACTTTAATGTATGCTGGCAGTAATTACAATGAGTACCAGAGCTGGCCTTGGCACGGGGGGGGCACATTCTTGGGGACATAAAGTTACTGCTTAATTGATGGTTTGCAAATCAGTTTTTGCTATCATTTTAACGTCTTGTGTTTTCATCATTTGGTAGTGTTTTGGAGGTCATATAGGGGTGACATTCATTTTGTTGTTGCTGGTGTCTGGAATAACCTATTTGCTGGTATTTATGCATTAATATTTTGGTTCGGGATGAGGCATTATGAACATATTGACAAGGTTAGTAATAAAACTTATGAGTTAATTTCATTATCATTTTCATTTAATCTTAGTCTATGAACTTTATACCTGTATGAGAATAGCTTTAATTTCCAATTCAGGTTGACTGGAACAATGCCGATGGTATTTCTTCCATCATATTTCTCACTATTTTTTCTGGTTGGATTGCTGCTCTTATCGTTGATTATATGTACAGGAATGTAGGTACGTAGTTCATGTAGTATTAAATTAACATCAGTATTAAATCAGGATCACTAGCCATTACTTACATGAAATTTCTTTTTTTTAATTTTGACGGCCCATTTTCTGGGTTGCTACAATTAAAGGCTGATGATATAATTTAAAAGAATGTTTGGTTTTAAAGTAATTAGATTTAAAAAATTCCTCACCACTGCCATTCTAAAGCCAAGCTAGGTGAGCCAGGTAGTACCGATCGGAACGAGTTTCATGATTGGTTTAAAAAACAATAGATTGGTATTCCAAACAATAGA
>JAADYU020084899.1:0-13635 GCA_011763375.2 Heteractis magnifica
GATGGATGGATGGATGGATGGATGGATGGATGGATGGATGGATGGATGGATGGATGGATGGATGGATGGATGGATAGATAGATGAATGGAGCGCCCGCGCAATGAATTAATAATAGCTCGACAAGCACACAAGGCAGTTAGTTAAATCATTAGTCAACGGCTAATAAGTGAACAACCTGAACTGTAATTTAAAAAATCATGAATATGAACAACCAAAACGTTAAATAAACATTACACGACGACTTCAGCCGGAAAGTTTTTAACAGGTGAAAACTAGAAAACTTATCAATATTTGTATGGTTGTTAGCGCAACTGAAAATTTCTTGTAGCTTTTCCTTGGGGGCTTTTAATTAAAAACTGCACTGCTGCTGTTCTAGCGGGATCAAAGTTACTGGAGAGCTAGTTCACCTGAATGTGCTATAAAAACAAAAAGGGGAAATCCGACGGATTACATTTTGTTCGTAATATGCTTCTGTTTCCGACTGACGTTACTAAGAACCAAGATAGATGCAGCCCCGTGGCGGATTGACAATTGTATGCGGAATAATTCGATATAGTTCTTTGTATGATCATCTCAAGATATTCATTCCAGAACCATCCACAGCACACCAATACTTATGCACAGCTCACGGAATCGTAAGACTACAAATGAATAAAACTATCGGGTACGTTTTTTCGATTATTTTTTTCAACAAGCCCCAAAAATGCCCCCCAAAAAATCACGTGGTCTGCGGTGATGATTTGCTGGATTCAACTGGGTCTAGTTTGAAAGCTTTGGACCAATTTGCATGCTTTATTTTTAAATATCTTAGAGTGAATAGCGCTTTAAGACCTTAGTTGCCGTCAATATATCGAGGTAATCACTTAGTATGATACTGTCTGTACTGTGGATTAGAAGTTTTTAGAAATTGCTTTCAGGGGCGGAAATAGCAGATGTTACCTCCTGAATTCCCGCGTTCAGGAATAAGAGTTGAACGAAAACTTTTTTCCAGCTTGAAGCCAAACCACAGAACTGAGGCTCTTCTATACCAGGGAAAAAAAAAAAGAAAAAAAAAAAGAAAAAGAAAGCACCTCGCAATATAAATATATTCTTACTCTAATTAGGCTTTCCATTTTGAAAACTAAGATTAAACATCTAAATATTATAAGAAGGTTTTAATACTGATTCGTATTTTCAGTATCAAAACAAAATTTCTCCCGGGACGCTAAGATTCCCGCCAAGTTTTCTGATTGCCTGTTGTCAATAGGAAAAAAGAAAAGACGACGCTTTCTTAACCCTGGTAATCAATTTATCGAGTAGCATTTTCAAGGGTAAACCTTCTGTTAGCTTGGGTATACATCGTTCGGCTCGCCCGTCCATTATTTACATCTTGAGACCAGTTTTCATTGAACAACCTTAATGCTTATGACGACAAAAGCCGAGACTGGCGATTCTGTTGTCAAAAGTACAAAGCAAAGACCAAACTAGTTTATTGTATATTGGTATTTGTTCTCATCTCGAAGTCAAGTAAACAAAGAAAGCGTCGGTCTGAGCCCTCGGAGATAAAACCATTTTTGATGAAATTATAAGCCACATCTTTTGATAATGTCTTTTCGGTTTTCTAAAGAATGAAAACGGAAGAAGTATTAATTTCCAGGACATCTATAGCCATATGTGACACTTTCACATAGTAAATACATCGAAATTGAGAGTTATCAAGTATTGTTTTATTTTCCTTTCGAGTTTCACGAACGCCTACGCTATCTTTAGCTTTTGGTCTTGTTTGTCTTGCGGTTACAGTTATCTTTTCAGTTCCGGGGGAAACATCTCGTTATCACTTGTAATCACTTGAAACACAAGTATCACTACAAATGTTTTTAACATAAAATATCATTAAAAAATTCCTAAAGTTTAAACACATATATGTGCTCAAAAACTCAAAAGTCTCTCTAGACAAAACACTCGCTTTCGCCGCCTCTGTATCTACATACTGCTCCGAAATACCTCAATTATTTTTATCTTATAGGAATGAAAAGAAATTATGTCTTTTTAAACGAGTAGAAATTTGTTTATATTTGTCATCTGTGATGTATTTGGTATAAGAGTGAGATGATTAAGTGAGGTTTTTGGGTTTTTTTTCAAGGCACGCGGGGGAAGTGGTCTCCCCCCCTGTGGAGGTCAGTCAGTAAAGAGCGAATACAAGGCGTGCAAAGGCTGGTGGGATTACCCACATGGCATTAGTAAAGATGGCGGACCAGTTCAGTACAGGTGTTGATGGAAGCTCCGAAATAACCGATGGAGACTCGAGAAAACGGCCTCTGGACGCTTCATCAGACATCCGTCAGCCTTTTAAGAGATCGAACTTTGGAGGTGAGTGGTAAATTCATTACTATTAATGCTCCTTCGCGGTGTTTATTGCTCAATTGTGATTGATGTTCATAGTTGAATATTGCACCATGTAAACTTTCCGACTTCGCACTCGCTTTTTTTATTCCCCTCGTTGGACGTCTAGTTTCCTTTATAAGAGTTGTTCATCACAGTAAGAGCGATTCTAAGGGACTCAAGGCGCTAAACTTGCCGCTTGCGATTTCTGGTAGTTACGTTTTCAACCATTAACTACTTTACTTTGACAAAGTGTCCTGTTTAGGGAGGCTTGCAGCCGAGAACAAACATAAACAAAAAACGTGTGCACTTTGACACGAAGGATTTCATCTCCCAAGGATTCATATTTCGTGTCTTTGCATTGTAACACATCCTGTATTCCTCCCCGTACGATAAGAATGAAGTCGATATTGCAGAATCAGCTGCTACTGTTGTCAGCCACATAGCTATTAGGAATAACTCAATCTTCTTGGTAGCGCGTTGCGGTGATAAATTATTTATTCGCTTGGGTCTGGCGGCGTTTTGTCAAGACGATCATGGATTCCCCTTTTCCTTATCAATCAATTTGGTTTCTAGGGTGTCTTTTGACTTAGTTAAAGAAAGCTGAGTGCTTCTCTAAAAACCTACCTTCTTATTATCTTGTCACAAAAGTTGATCGTTTTGCATGGATACGTGGCTGTCAACGCAAAACCCGGGTTTTCTCCACAGTGAAATAATTTATACGATCCTTATTCTCTTTATTAAAACAATAAAACCTGGAGGAGTACTTATTGCTGTTTATTGAATTTTATTTTTTGTCGCATAATTTTTTTGCAAGCAAAAAAATTCCTAGATCTTTTCAGTCGTTTAGTGATCAAGGTTGGAAGGTTTATACTTGATTTATTTATGGTCAAACTATATCTCTTAATGTGGACGTTATGGTTTCATTAAAAGACTGCAAAATTATGAATACATTTGGTGTTTTGGCATTAATCAGGGGACATCTGCAGCCTTTAGCTACACGAAAATAATTTTTCTCTCCAAACAGTTGCAGGGAGTCTTGCCTCTCCAAGTTCATGATATGTCTCTTCTATCATTTAGACCAGGTACTTAAGAGCAAACTTATCCTATGTGCAAATGATTTTTGCCTTAAGATTAACTAATTTTACATATGTCTTCAGCAAAAAATATCTATTTCTTTACCAGTTCAGAATCTAGGAGAACCTTGGTATATCTATTTACACAAGCTCTACAAAAGCCCTTGGGCTTACATAGTTTATATAGGAGTTGAATTTTTGTTGATTAAGACATTATTGAACTACATACAGGTTAATGTCAGGATAATCCAGACTAGATTTCTTTTAAGAGAGAAGAGAACATGAACTTGAACCAGAAGTTGTGGAATATTTTGCATAATGCTTTATTATGAATTCCAGGTGGTTTCTTAGTGGGATATCAATGTTTATATCAGAAGAAGGACTTAACATTTTCTTGTAATTTAAAAGTCATTCTTCTTGATCAGATGCTTTCTCTTTGTCCCTCACAGTATTATGTTGATATTTAAACTGATAAGCACTTGGCAACCGATATGTTTTTACTGTGTTTCCACTTCTGAGTTTCACATCTTTGAGAAATATGTTTCCAATAACTTTATTTTTGTGTTTTATCTTGAACAGACAGGTTGTTAGAAACTTCTGAGTTTGTATTTGTAAATGTGGCTTTGTTGTTGTGGGTTGAAAATCATTCATTTTAATGATCAAAAATCCCTATATATTAGTAGCATTATCATGAATTATGGATCTAGAAAGAAAAGTCTAGCAATTCTAAAATTTACATGTTTCACTTGAGTTTAGATTGTATATCTCTGGTCATGAAATTGCCAAGGGAAAAAAATTACTCAATAAGTTGTTCGTCAAACAATTTTATTTTTTGTTATCTTGAGACCTAACTCTGTTTGTGGTTGAGGTACATGTATTATCTGTGTCATGGTAATTGCTAATTCATAATCATTTCTGCTTAGGATTGACCAGCGAAAAAAATTGCTTTTTAAACTACCAATGATGAAGCCACATTTTGGTATATTTACCCATATGCCTTTCCACAGTAACTGAACAGACGTCTGGCAAGGTTGATCCCAGGATTGTCTCATTCACATCTCTTATCACCTTATTTGCACTTCTTGATCCCTTTAACACAAAATTAACAATTTTACTTCACTAATTTTTTTCACGATTCCACATTATTGAAGCAAAAAAACTTCCTCGATCAACTGCTTGTTTTTTGATGTTTTCAGGTTTTTTTACCACTAACACTCCTTAAAGCTCATTATCATTATAAAGATTGACTTTATTTTCCAGCTTTTTAAGTCAAATACATTCCCATGCTGTCGCATTGTTTTATAAAGCCTGTATAAAGCTAACCCAATTTTCCTTGACATTTATGGATTCGTTAAAGTTTCCAGTAATTTGGCTGCAGCTCTAAAAGCTTTCAAAGGCTCATTTTTAGCAATCTGAAGATGTAGATTTTTGATTGATTTCCACATGGTAGATTTTTAGCATAACAGAACACACAGTAACAGAACCATTTTTAATTCTAGGATTAATTAATCATAACCCTTTTTGACCTGAGGCTGTCTTTTTTTAAAACATTCCACTGGAGTAAAGAAATTGATGGTTTTAATTTTTACCATAACAAATGTATAAGCTGGATTGATTTCTTAGGTTAAGTGTTTCATATGTGCTCATGAAGTAAAATTTATATACTGCACAGATTCAGAAAACATGACAATCCAAAGAAACCTTTGTGTCTTAATTTATAAAGATGTCTGAAACTCTGTTGTTAAAAAGTCTATCAGAATTAGAGTTTGTGAAACATTCTTAATTAAGAATTATTTTGTCTTACCTCTTAGATCAATTTGCCTTGGGAAATTTAAGTCTAGATTAACTAAAATGTAGTTTTCTCTTAAACATATAGCATGCCAGGAGTATTCATCCTAGACCATCATGCTTCACTGATCAATTTTGTTGACATTTGAGTGTTCTGTTAAGCTGAAATTTCATTGGTGTAAAGTGACAATTATTATAGGACAAGCTGTCCCTAGGGCAGTCATTTTTTGAATTTCATTCAGTGATGAGATGTTGAGCATTTGAGAAGGGTTGTTCTGTGTTTTAAGTCTGTATTACACATTTCTCATCTTCGCAAGTCCTTTAGTTCCCCAACACAACCCATCATGGATTACTGGCTCAATGTAGGACTCTCACAAACTAGAAATCCCATTAGACAACATCTACCAGGTAAACATATGAACATACCATATCTGTTTACTGTTTGTGCTACAAGTGCTAAAGAACCTGTTAACAACATTGCAACTGAATTTTCAAAAATCTCTGTCACTGATTTTCTCTCATATGTTTAAAAAAATTAATTTAAAAAATTCAATATAACTAAGGCAGAATTTCAACAGGATTGGGTTTCCATCAGTAGAATTTTTCATTAAAAATTTTTTACTTTTTTTCTAAAAATTGTGATTTGATTTACATTTAAGTATAGTTTGCTTTAAAATCTGTTTCCCATTTCTATTTCAATCTGTGTCTAGTTATACTGCTGCTAACTCTCGAAGAACTACAATGCAGAAATATTCTTAATCTTTTTAGATATCTAATTGAAAGTGATGAAATGTTAAATGTTTTTCTATTTTCTGTAAAGAGTTCAAATTACTTGTAGGTTTTTCTATTAAATATTTTTGCATTTAGAGTAACCACATATAGTTTTGCTTAATAGTTTTCATGTATGAGATTAGATTTCATTCATCCACACACATTTCACCTCAGTTGAAAGCAAAATAAATGTCAAAATGCTCCCTTACTTGCAATGTCAATAAAAACATATTTTTAAAAGTTGTAGAATTGATAAGTCTTTATTAAAACTGCCTTAAATAAAAATGAAAATTTGGTCATATATTTCCAAAAATTATGGATTTGAATAAATGGGAGTTTAATAAATTTCCAAAAATGTAATAATAATAAGACTCCCTCAATAAGACATTTTTTGTAATTTTTTTAAGTCTAGGTAAACCTATACATTTGTGATGTTTTCAGCTTTTATTTGTACTAATAATCTTACATTGAATGTAAAAGCCAATACACGATACTATCTAAGTAGGTTTTTATCTATTTTGGATTAGAAGCTACACTGCCCTTCCTTGTGTCTTACACTTTTATTTTAATTATTTTTCTTCAGATCGTAGGAGTTTTGTAAATGTAAATCAAATCCAAGATTACATGTTAACTTTTTTTTCTGTTAGTAGAGTTCTTAAAAGGCCAAAACTATGCCATGGGGAGTTATTCAAAACAACTTTACAATTATATAGGTGTTTTAATTTTACAGTCTATCAATTTTTATCAATTCTTGGAACAGCCATGGGACTTACCAAACACAGGGAATGGTTAATGCAGATGAAGTTGGGGTTAAACACAGGTTTTCCTGTTGATTTTCTATTGGACCTAAAAAACAAATATGGTGCTAATCTATGTCTGAGAATTGCTCGTTTTTTCCTAAGGGAAGAACCTGAAAACCTAAAGAAAAACAATCTTATCAAGGCAAGAACAAGGAAGAATTTTTTCAAAATATGACTCAACAGCTGAAAACAAGAATACGAAATCAAACTTAAAATCCAGAACTGAAGATTTTTAACACTATACTAATAATGCAGTATTTTTTTTTTTTTATGTTAAGGAAGTACAGTATAGACTAACATTATTTTTTCCTCTCTTTACAGCAGCAAAAAGTCCAATTCTAAAGATCCTAGTCCCAAATTATGCCGCAGGATCAATCATTGGCAAGGGGGGACAGAATATCGCTCAGGTACAGCAGACGACAGGTGCACGCATAAAGCTATCACCAAACAACCACTATTACCCCAGCACTCAAGAACGCATAGGCCTCATCATAGGCGAAGTTGATACAATAATAACAATGTTGGACTTTGTTATTGACAAGATCAGACAAGAACCTCAGGGAGTGAAGGCAAATTCAAATATCACATTTGATCGGGAGAGAGCAAAACAGATGAAAATCGTTGTTCCCAATTCCACAGCAGGTATGATAATCGGTAAAGCAGGGACTGCTATAAAGTCGATAAGTGAACAAACTGGAGCAAGAATACAGATTTCTCAAAAAGATGCCGATAGCGTAGCTGGGGAACGAGTTGTGTGTGTAAGTGGAACAGAGGAACAAGTTCAAGCAGCATGTGCCATAATTGCTGCCAAAGTTCAGGAAGACCCTGAGCATGCTCTAAATAATAATATTATGTATACTGGTCTGAGCACTGGTAGAGGAGGAGCCTCTAATGGCCATTTTGGTTCCAATCTACCATTAAGTGCTTTGTCAGGGTTTGGTGGACTTGGTCTGCCAAATACTGGCACCCAGGGCACCCAGGGTGCAACAGCTGCCAATCACATTCTCGCACAAGCAGCCCTCATGAGTGGGAATAACCCATTAAGTAGTGCACTAGGAATTCCACCTACCACCACAGCCACAACCAGTTCAAGTATCCAGTCATCTGCTACACTAGAGATCACTGTTCCTGATGAATTAATTGGGGCTATTCTGGGGAAGGGTGGTAAGACCATCAATGAATTCATGCAGTATAGCGGAGCACGGATACAGGTTTCCCAGAAGGGGGAATTTGTTCCCGGTACAAGTAATCGCAAAGTTGTCATAACTGGTGATGTTCAAGCTGCTCAGCTAGCTCATTTTCTAATCACCCAACGACTGCAACAGGTTGAAGCAGAACGATTAGTTACCTCAACTCATCGCACATCATAAGAATTCAACTTTTTTGATCGAGTAGAATATTAAATTGTTTTACATGAGAGTGAATACAGAGATAGATATGACATGTTGATTATTATCTCTGAATTAGATTCTATTAGTCAAATTTCTATTCTTAAAAAGAAAGAGAAATAATAGGTGCTATTGGTGCATGTTTTAAAAAGGCTTTTTTCCCTTCTTTTGCAAGGGAGGTTGAATTCTACAGTATGAAAACAAAAAAAACGGACAATCTACTGTACACATTGAATATTTATCCTCCTACGCTCAGTCGTTGTAAAGTTGCCTTTTTGCAAACTACCACTTCAAGAAATGCTTTTTACAATTGCATTATTTAAAGTAACATGACATGAAAATGCCTCAAGAATTCCAAGTGGTTGCCATGTTTTGTGAAACTATCACCATAAAAACTGTCTCTATGCAGTCAAAGCCCTTTACAAGATGTAAGGGTTTTGAATGTTGTCATCTGTCAATTTAGAATTTAATGTACTTTGACCATACAACAACAGGTGCAGCTGGGAAAACACATCACTAATATGCTGTCATAGCTATGCATCACACTAAACTTTGCAGATGATAATCAGAAACAATGCAATTGCAGATTGTGTAAGGCATCAAAATTACCTTTTTTATTATTTATTTCTTGCATACAAATTATTCTTTCTCACCAAAAGTATTGTATGTGAAAAGAATCCTAGAAAAAATATTTTGGTCATTTTAGTAATAATAAATGAAAAAATCATTTTTAAACCTTTGGTTTTCCCAATCACTTTGTACGATTCACTCATTGTACTCATCTTCACATTTGTGTACATGTTGACATGTTTAATATTTTATTCGATCACCAGTCATCTTTGCCACAGCAAAGATAATTGACTGTAATTCATATGTTTACACCATCTAAACTCATGTTTTCTTTCCTTCATTAATACATTTTATTATGCATTATTAATACTTTTTTCCTTTTCATGTTGTTGTTTATTAGTAAGTAGATTGTACAATTAACGAGGTAATAGTTTAGATAATTTCTTATTAATTTTAAACCTGTTGTGAGAAAGACCATATTAATCCCCAAAATTGGAAGAATCAAGTATGATTTTGAATAGAACATTTTTAAAAGTGCTGCTGCCACATTGTCTGATTACACAACAGTTTGTATGGGGTTAGCCTTGTGTTGGACTGAATGATAGCACTCTGTATTCTAGACAACAGTTGTACATACCCCAAACACAGTGCATATTATATTATCCTAAACGCATTCTAAGAACAGACTTTCTTTTATAGTTTAGGTTTGTTTTTTTCTCTAGATAGCTATAAGACTCGTAGTGCAAGGTCTTCTTGATTAACTTAGTATGCTGTAATATATTTCAGAACAAACCTTGAACAGATTATCACTTATTTCTAGTGTGATTTTAGTAGCAAGTAATTTGTGATGTTTAATCTAACTCTAACAATTGATTTTAATTACATTCCATTCAGATTCATTTTGATTTTGATTTTAGCAAAGCTATTTTCCCTTAACATTTTGTTAGGTTGAAATATTTTTTTCGGATTGGAGCATTTGCAGTACACTCCTAGGGCACTGCCTGGGGTTGCTAATCATGTGTTAATTCCAAGTTGAATCCAAAATTATGAGAAAGGCTAAAAGCAATTTAGATTATTCCATGTTTGTGAGTATTCTTGTTAAATAACCTGACAGTCATAAGATTTTTTATTAGTTGCTACTTCAAAGATATTTGATTCCAACTATTGATAGCTGATAGCAATTGTTATGCTTACTTATTCATTGCTTGTGTGTGACTTCATTGTTGCCATGGTAGCTTGTCTGTCTGTCTGTGTACTGGCAGTTGCTTTAAAATTGTAAGGAAGTGCTAGTTTTTTCATTAAGAACAATTTAAGCTTTGGTATGTGTCATCCCAATGAAATGGTACTTAGGTCATTTATAATTAACTGTGACAGTAGCTAATAGAGAAAAGAGTTAACATGAAATGTTCTAGACGAATCCTAGACTTGACAGTGAACAGATTAGCTTAAGGAAAGAGCAGTTAGCCTCTATTCTGCTGTTACTCTATAAATATACTATCGATTGCAGCTGTAATATCAATCTTAATGCACATCATTAATGATCATTGGTACATATTTTTGTAATCAATCTGTTTATTAATCATGCAAAGGCAAACTTTGCCACAGACATTTGTGTCATCACACAATGAACACTGAACTTTCATGAACGATCACAATCATGTAAACATCTTCAGCCTTACCTATTTTACTGTGTCTTGTTATATAAGGGTTTTCATTTATTGCACAGTAATCTTATCATTGCACCTATCCAAATGATTATCATGTAATAAAATGCTGTCAGGCCATACTCTGTTTTCTCTGTTCATTGACTGTCATCCATGCCCATTCTATATCACTCATTATAGCCTTGTCTCTCAAAATCAACCATTGTTGCATACTCATATAATGCATCCATAAATTGTACTTGCACAATTTCTTATTTTGCCAGCCCATCCTATTCTTCAATATAAAAGTTTTGCAAAATTATAACATTTCCAACATTTTTATAAAATAAACACTTTTGTTTCAGAAGAAAGGTGGTCGACATTTATTGCAAAATGTTCACTTTGATTCATGTTTGTTTTTCCTTATCATGATGTAAAATAACTGACAATCATGAAGTGTGAGAAATTTCCCATTGACCTTTCTTTCAACCTCCATCCCATCCCACCCCACCCCACACCCAAGACAGACACACATGCACACACCCCACTGACATGATGGTTGAAGAACGAATATTGAATTGGAAAAGAAAAAGGGCTTTTGAAGGGATAAACTTGTCATGACATGAGGCCTCATCCACAAGCTATACCAATATATTGTGACCATCCAAAAGCCATCCCATATTTCTAAGACATTTCTAAATACTGTAACTAATTAAAAACTGTTTTCAGGACTCCAAAACATATGACACACACACATCTCCAAAGTCAAGGAAATAAGACTACAATGGGCTTATATTTTAATAGCTTGGGCATAATGTTTTCCTAATTCAGACCTCACTTGTTCTCCTGATAATAAAATTCATTGCTTGAGTTAACCCATAAAAGACCTCTTTAGCTTGGGCGTAGCTTATTTCAGGTACATCCATATTAACATATCTTCTCAAGTATTTCTGTGAGAAACGAAATAAAACCCAAGGGAATGACACGTGATCTGAAATGGGAAAACATTACGCCCAAGCTAAAAAGGTCTATTAATGTTTCTTTTCAAGACTGTTACACTAAAGAAAGAAACAACTCTCAAGGGAATGACATGGTCTGAAAGGTACAAAATTATGCCTAAGTGAAATAGGTCCATTTTTGGTATAAAGTTAATTCATTATTCCTAGCAATACTCAATTTGGAATTAAAAATTAAGTGGGGAAAGCCCTGATTCCTTGGCAGAGGGGAATTTAACCAACAGGCAAAAAAATACACTTAAGTCTTGGACACAATGTGATGTAAGTTACTTGCAGTGGGAAAATCACACTGTATCCACCGATGCAACTGTTGCATGCATTGTCACAGAAGTAGAAACAAGTTCCTTTTAGATGTCACCACAAATGTTTGCATGATGGATACACAGTGCAATTTCCCCCCCATTGCAAGCAACATGGCAGGGAATGTCATACCATGTGTCTAAGCCTTTACTGACTTTTAAGGTACATTTTTTGCACTTTCGATTTAATGAGAGAGTATATAGCACTGAGAAATGCTGACTTTTGCAAATTTGTGGCTCAAGAAATTTCAAATTTGCCTTCTCATTATTGTCCACCTCAATAAAGTCGTATACTGTGCATGTATCATTTAATGAGCACTCCAAGCTCCAACTCCATGTTTTGAAGTGTTTGCTGATTGAAATGTTTCCCAAGAGTAGGTGTTAATTAAGGGGTATATCTAGAAGTGGGTCATAGGATGCCTTGAACCCCGCTAATCCTATGTCATATTTTGAGGGGTGAATCACTCCCCACCACCATGAACCAATCACCCATTCCAATAGGAAATCCTGCCACATGCTGTAGACATAGGGGAGGGAGACAAAAAAAATTGAAAAAAGCAGCACATGCATAAGGGTTGCCATACCTCAGTGGTTACATAGCAACGGGAGGGGAGCCAGAATTTGGTCAATTGTTTCCAATACACCACATTTCCATCCTCTCAGCACTTCACTACTATCAGCCTGGGTACAAACATCCTTCACAATTGCAGGGGGGGTTAAGCCATTTCAAATGCCTACTGTATAAGAACTGGACTCATTTCTGAAACAATGCATGCAAAAGAATATTTCCAAAAAATGTGATAATTGCACATGATTGACATGAAGGTATTTCTTATTTTCCCTTTTTAGAAGTGAAATTATCAGAATTGGATGTTGTAAGTTCAGGTAGGTGTGGAGATTCCACCTTGGATATTATGAACTTAATAAAATTACATTTTACTGAAAGTGTCATAGTCTTTGATGAGGTTTGACACTAAAGAAATTCCTCAAACAAGAAATTCAGTTGGAGGGTCAAAAACAAAAGAAAAGGATAAACTAGAACACAACAGGAAAATAAAAATGCAATTGTGGTAATCCTAATTTCTCAACAGACTAAAAAACTAGTCATACTTATCATTAACGGAATTGAGACCTAGTTTTTGTTCTTAAAAAGGAATCTGAATGTGCCAATGAAGTGATGAGATTTAAAAGGGAGTATTTTAGCAAGTGAGGAAAATCGTTAGTTTTAGGCAATTGAAGTCAAATGAGGGAATCTTCTTCGTGGATTCAGTTTGATTGATCATCGAGTTGTTTTCTATAAAATTGTGTGCAGCAGCCAATTCGTTGCACTACATAATTAGAAGCAACAGTCACAACGAGACAGTTCCCATGGCTAAAAATAACGATTCGCATGCCTTACGATTTTAGTGTAAATTTGTCTCGGAAAATGTAAAGAATCTTTACACAAAAACTGGCTTAACAAGTTTATCAAACCCAATACCAAGCAAAACTATGCACACTTCCTTATGTAGAGTGTAATAAGTGTGGCTTCACAAAAGTCAATTATTAGATTTCAAGTTTTCAAATGCTTTGGAACTACAAACACCAACATGAGATGAAAGGAAAATCTGATGGCATCATACATGAAAAAGTAATCATTGGACAGATTTTTGTGACTCGGGTCAAAAGAAAATACTACAATCTGCTGGTTTTTATAATACACTTATTTCAAAAAACATTGTCGTAGCTAAAAGCAAGCCAAGACCACAAAGCCTTCCGATGATTTTTTCAGTAGTTCATCTATTGAGACATGGTTATTTTAGTGTTTTTATAATAGTGATTGCAATAAACCCTTGAAACAAAATCTAATAGAGTGATTTTCCTTCGACCATGAAAGAATAGGCAAACTAATAGTTAGTAGTAGACTCTAAACCTATTGTTTT
>JAADYU020085009.1:0-13630 GCA_011763375.2 Heteractis magnifica
CCGAATTTATTTCCAAGGGTCTTTCGCCCGGAATAACCTCCTTTCTAAGCACTATAACTTTCCATTATTTCTAGTCCTTGAGAAGATGCATTAATATGGATAAACCTGAAACAAAGAATCTTATTCCCAAGAGGTATGTATTGGAAAAACATTACGCTCAAGCGAATAAGGTCTATTGGGTCTTGTAATAATTTTCGCACGTGAAAAGTCAAGCCGGTTGCGGGACGTTTATAGCTAAAACGCTCACCGTTCACGGGGACTTATGTATAAGTCCTTACTATATGCTAAAGATTTTTATTATTGCATTAATCAAAATACATTAAATGAAGACTGATCATAAAGGTGAGCGTACGATGACGTATTTTGTTTTGGTTAATTGTCATTTAAATTGCCAACCATAAATCTATTGGATCATTCAACAAAGCAATGCGACAAAACCTATTGTTAAAATGGTTGGCACATTAACATCACAGTGACAATGTTTATAAACATTACGTCCACTTATAAACCAATCGAAGCGCGTAAGATTACTGGCCATCCAATCACAATGCTTGGACATGAAGCTATAGCAGTCGCGGCACGACACATACGCATTTCAAACCGCAAGTATTTCACTATGTAAATGTGAACTAACAAGAGCAATATCCTATTTTCAGAAAGTTCCATAAATAAATAAATAAATAAATAAATAAATAAATAAATAAACAAACAAACAAATAAAATAATGATGATAATGATAAAAAAAGATTTCACGACTCCTGATTTATGCACTACAGCGGCCGTGCTAACTTACCACAATTCCCGAGTTCATCATAGCAAATGGTAGACTAAGTGCCCCGATTCCTATGTTTCCCTTGACAACATGCATCAAACTTGATAACCACCTAATACGATGATAATAATTAAAATAATATAATGGACGGATTCAGGGGGCAAGGGAACGCGCTCCCCTTTTATTTTGGGAACCTCCAAACCTCCCTTCCTCTAACGAAGAAGTTTCTAGAAGTTTCCGATAACACCTTTCCGCCCTCCGTCTCCGATTCCTGGCTATCCGTCCCTTTAATCATGATGTTGGTGGTGATGAGTGGTGATGGAAAGCAGCTTTTGCAGTGAATTTCACAACGATTTCGATCCCATGGATCAGCTTAGAACAAGGTGCCTATCTAAAGCAGCTGCGCAGCTGGTGATGATGGCTGTATGATTGAATGGGCAGGCTGTTGAACCGGAAAGACAGGCGCACGAAGTCCTTGACAGGTTTTTGACTACATTGGCTTGAAATATTTTTTAAAAAGGGTTTTTCTTTCAGGTATATGGAAATCAATATCGTACAACTTTGTCTCCTTGTGTGACCCAAGTCTTATTTTTCAATGGCGGGGAAAGAAAAAGAGAGTCAAATTTGGTCAAATTTCCCCTTACTGGGACAAACCACTGGAGATAAAATTCCTGGACGCCAAGTGATTGATCAGCCCCACATCTGCCCGACTCCCCCACCCCTCCCCGTATTTACGTTGCTTAAAGTAATATTTTCATACATAGGGACATTATTATTAGAGTTTAAAATGCATAACACTCATTCTGCTACTTAGAAACAGAGAAATTGTAAAATCATTGGCCGTGAGAGTTTTGAAAAACTCTAGTATTATTTTGTACAACGCGTAGTTGTGGAGGCAAATACTAACACAGCAGTTATAGGATGGCTTGACGACAACAAGCTCAGCTTTATGAAACTTTACAATATATTACAAGTCATAAAAAGCACGTGCAAGTGGAGCTTGAGTGCAATGTACTAAACCTTCGGGTCAAAATCACGACGTTCAAGCCGATGGCCCTTTTTGAATAATTGGAATTTAATTGTTGGTCAATGTTTTGTTAAAAGCTTTCTTGCAGTATCGCTATTAGTTTTTAAAAGCAGTTCGATGTACTTACGTAGTCGTGTTATCCAAGTAAAGGCTACGGTCTATTTCTTCAGTGCTTGGGTATTCTTTGCCGTCCTCGCTGATCGACAACAAGGATCGGTACGAAGCCGAAGTGGATGATAAATCGTTCTTTTCTGAATTGTTGGAAGCAATTAGTAACGACCTTTCGTTGTCTCCCTTGGTCTCTCCATCACTACTTGCACCATTTTGACCATCTTTACCATTAATAAAGGACATATTCATGCTTTTCTCTCCTTCCATATCTCTGTAAAGTGTTAAATGTAATCACAGTAAACAACTTCAGTTAAGTAATTTGAATTGTAAATTTTATTGAGTTCAACTTTTAACGCAGTCGTTATGACTAACAAGACACAGGGTGACCAAATAAAATATTTATTTACTGGGCTTCCTGTGGTTTACATACGACGAAACAAAGATGGCGGACACTAGTTGAAGGAAGGAAGAGAATTAATCACTTTGAAGGGAAATCTCTCCGTCTAAACCATAACAATGGCAGCAATAAGGCATAACCTGCAAAGAGAGGTCTTTAAGCCAAGCGAAGAACGGCTTTACGCCGTTGTTAATGTGACTAAAGCTGGAAAAAAGAAGAAAGCAAGTTTCTTATGTGCTGCTGGTAAGGGTGGTCTGCCACTCATTGAATCATTGAGTGTATCAGGATCACAGCTAAAGGAAAATCAGAACTCAATGTTAGGCTGCTAAAATGACAATATGTTAGTTTTCAGTCCTTAGAGATCCACAGGAAATGTATGCTAATGTATATAATGTGTGTGTATTTATGTTTTTATTCCTTTTATTTCTCGGCAGTGACGATTGATAAACCAGAGACGGTTTCAATCTATCAAGTCAAGAAAACAGACAAAGAAGCCTATAAAAAGAAAGCATCGTGGAGGTTTAGAGACCTAACTATTATTGATGGAAAAGATGCCACAAAAGTAAGACATCATATATTACGATTCTTCTCTATGTGATTGTAATGCACCTCTTCCAGCGCCTTGTTGTTAATGGGACATTTATTGCGGTCTTTTATAGTAGTACTCATTATCAGTAGCTCTTGGCCAGGGTCATGTGTACTATATTTTTTGAAAGGATGAGTTACAGTCTGTATGTTAAGTTAAGGAATATATGAATAACAAAACATGATAAACACATGAATATAAATGGATGACCTTTCAAATAGGGACTTTTTGTCACTCTGGTCTTTATTCCTTGCACTGAAAACTACCAAACTAGCCAGCCCCTCCCCCTCCCACACACAGATGGTATGATATCTTGATACTGTATCTTAGTATGTTTCAGCTTTCTTCTCACATTTCTTGTAAATGTTTTATAATTGTGCAGTTGAGACTGTGGCATTTGTTATTGTAAAACTGGATTATGAATGGAAAAAAGTAGCCACAATAAATAAATTATACTTTATTTAAATTTTGTCCCCATGACCAGATACTACCAGTTTGGTTGATTAAATGTACATGTAAATCTTATAAATAAATGTTTTTTAAATTTTTGATAGGAGACTCCAGAGTTTGATCTTCATTTTGAAAAGACATATAAATGGGTAGCCAGTAGTTACACAGAAAAACTAAACTTCATCATTGCACTATGGAAGGTATTTTTTGTCTGTTTTTGCTATTTATTTGTTACATTTGGTACATGTTGTACTTGATACCAGGCCTGCCATTCAAGAGCAGATGTGTGTTGATCGAGAGGCAGCCATGTTGTTTTGTAGATTATAGCAGTACAATTAATAAAATTTACTGCTCAAAGAAGGTCTCTAAGTCTTCCCTTTAGTCTGATAACATAAATAGGACATGGTAACCTCTTAATGCACCCATTCTCAAACAGTTGGTCTGGTACCAAGTGTAACAGTACAGACATCAATGTGATGTAACAGTTTAGAGTGGTTTTCATAAACCCATGAAATAAAAACTGATAGTTAAAGTGTAATAGTCAGATAGACACAAAAGAAAACAAATAGAATTAGGGTCTACTAATATATATTAGTTTAATATCTATTTCACGGGTTTATGAAAACCACTCTACAATGACAAGGGTAATAAAAATGACAGTGACTAATCAGAGTGACTCTGGTGACTAATTATAATATGTTTCACTACTTTCTGAGTGATTCAGTGTCTCCAAACATAGAATAATGTATTTAACTTGTCAAAACAGATGTTCTAGAGTATAGACATTAAAAATGTATGTGCTATACAGCCTTGTTTTGACTGCTTAAGACCTCACTTACAAAGTATTTATTCTGTGATATTCATTGCAAAGCTGCTGAGAAAATCTTTCCTTTTACCAAAGATACAGTGTATGTAGATATGTGTGATTGATAAAAATATTGCAACTACATGTTATGTCTAGGTAGTCCTTACAGTACATGTATTTTCATTTTTTCTTTCTTTTTTCTTTCATTTTGTACTTATGTATGTTTTTAATAAAATGTTATTGTCATTCTTTAGCTGTGTGTACGATATCCAACTCAAAGAAAACCAACCCTCATGAATGTTGATACCACTCTCATAGAAGGTAAAGCATCACTATTAATAATAAAATATCTGATTCCTGTGAAATAAGAGGAAATTACTCATTATTTTGTACTGGAATGAATTCACTTGGTTTGTTTGACTTTTCTCTTGAATAATGATTAGAGAGCATCCATATTGGTGAGGCTGGTAGAACACAACAGCATGCAGATGAAGGAGTTACAGGTAATATTGAAATAAATGTAACACATACACTAATTCAAAAAACATTTCCTTTTCCTAGTTATTTGTAATTTTATGTTATTGTCTTCCATCCAGTTGTATCTCTTGTCCATTAACTTGCCATCTTTTCTCAATGTAATAATTGTTTTTATAGTGGAAGATTATCAGGAGTTAACACAACGTGAAGAAAGTGACCTTGAATACATGATGTCGCAAACAGAGAATGCTATAAGTAACCTAGAGGCATTTAATGAACAGCTGTCCAGAGAATTGTCTGTTCTGGATGGTGTAAGTGTGTTTGAAAGAAGTTTTAAAAAAATGAAAAATAAAGATGTATTTCCGACAGTACTAAGATAGCTGTTGTTGTCATTCACTCAGCATTCATTGTGGCTTTACTCATTTACAGGCCAACATACAATCTATTATGGCATCTGAAGATCAAGTTAATAGTCTTATGGACTTGTTAGAAGCTGCTCTAGCTGAACTGGATAAGCTAGATACAAGATTAACTCAGTATGATGAGATCCTCAAGGTATTAGTATCGCCTATTTAAGTTATCTGCAGAGACACTTCCCTATATATTGTACAATGTATATATCCCCAACTAAGCAGAAATATTTCAGAAACTGCTCATTATTATTTGGGTGGGTTGGGATATATGAGAAATGTGGAAGGAACTGAAAATTTTGCCAATTAGACCTGCTTTGATTGTTAGTGGACCCCAAGTTAGGGACTTATCATTAATTAGCAGGGGAAATTTTTACTAAATGATGATTTTTTTTTTACCCCTTCCCATATAAGATGCAAGAAATTATCAGGCTCCTCCCCTCAATGAACACCAAAAATGCATGCCCATCCCAAAACAATTGTAAAAATTTCGATACCCTTCCCCTTTCAAGGTACATAAAAAATGACGACCCTCCCCTTATTTGCATCCCTCTCTCCCCGCTAATTAAGGCCTCAGAGTGCTTTCTTAGCAGAGAAAATGTGGGAACTTGGAGAAACCTAAAAACCAAATCCTGATTTGTTAACAATGCTCACTTGGCCAGTTTTTTTACCATATTATTAGGGAATATCAAAAATTTTTGTGTTTGTTTTGCATCACAGACAGTACACAACCAGATGGAACAAATGGAGGATAAGGATCGACACATGGAAACAGAAAGTGCAAACAGAAGCAAGTTGATAAAAGAAGTTGAATATCTTGTGGTAAGTTTCAAAAATTCATTTCACTTTCTTGCTGTAGTCTTCACTTTTTGTCTCGTTGCAGAACACACTGGGCATCCCTGCCAGACACATCACAGCATTGAAGCAAGGTGATCTCTCCAAAGGAATTGCAGTCAAAGAGTGCACCAATGCTGCTATTGCTATTCTTGGTGCTCTAACAGCAGAGGTTCATCCAGGTAATGCTATGCATTGTAAATAACTTCTTGGGACCTGTTATAAACTGCGTGACTGTGTTTCTCGGATTTCTTTTGCCTTGGACAGTCAATTTCATGGTTGGATAGTTTGGTATTGCAGGTAGGCAGGTACATTTAGGTAAGATAGATGGAATAGAATGGATGTTATGGGATGCATAATATAGGATGAATGGGATAGGATAAGTGAGATAGGATAGATGGGATAGGATGAAGGGGATCGATGGGATAGGATGGATGGGATAGGATGAAGATATGTATAGTTGATATGTACCAGATCAATATATATGTAATAAAATTAATGAAGGGAAGAGATTTTAAAAAGTGAACCAAATGAGTGAATGGGATGAATTAATAGTGAATGAAATTATACATAAATAAATAGGATTTGAATAAATGATATTGAATAACAAGATCATAACAATTATTGTCATTCAGGATTAGAGAGGATGAAAGCTGTCAGAGAGCAGCAAGAAAAGTATGAACAAATTAGCAAAGACTTTGCTCAAAGATTAAAGCACCATCTGTTGGGGATATTCCAGCAACATGTAAGTTGACCCAACAACCATGTTGGTGACTTGTGATGCATTAGCAATGAATGCTACCCATATTTACCAAACTAAAACATGTCCTTTTTAATGTGGTTACATATATGAGTTAGTGAATGTGAGATACTTAATTTATGTAGAGTGCGTACCATGTATCTGTGAAAATGTTGTATTGTAAGAAATTGCACAAATTTGCACAAATTAGTAAGTTCAGTGAAGAGTTGTAATTACAAACACTAAAAGCATGCAATAGTTTGCACATTTAGCACTAAATAGCACTAATTAAACAATAGAAAACAATAGAATTAGCATAATAGCACCATTTAGTACTTTTTATGTTGCACGCTTTTAAGGTTTGTACTCTCTCTATACAAAACTTTGCACTAATTTGTAATATTTTCTTAGTTAACTTTTTCAGGGATATATGATATGCACTCTATTGGTTTGTTTCTTCAATGTATCTAAGGCATGAACATTTATATTGATGTAGATCCTGAGCTTTTGGGTCATTGACCCACTTTCAGGGTTCTTTTCACTTCCCAGCCTGAAGATGGAAACAAACCAATACCCAAATGAATGAAGTCAATGGCAGTACAACCAAGTGTTGAATATGAGATACATAATGCATTTTGTTTGATTTTGTTCTGCAGGGTTTTGATGCTGAGATGCCTGCCAAACATTCAAGTGAGCTTCATCTCCCAAAACATCTCAGTTGTCACAAGGAACTGTTGCCATACTGTGGTCTAATGAAGTGGCTTAAAGAAATTGATCAGGATGTTTTTCTGGAACTCTGTCTTGTAAGTAGACATTGACAAATGCAAACATCGGCAGCAGCAATTAAAGACATTAAGGTTTTTAAGTAATCTTTACATTATGAGTGGTGTTGCTATTATCTGATTTACAAGCTTGAGCTGCAGGCAAGAGATTCTAGATCAGATACAACACCGCCACGCATATTGTATCTTGCTTATGATACATCTTGCTTATGATACATCTAGGTTAGCTAGATCGTGTTTGACTAAAATTTTGAACATACATACATGTGAATTGGGCTGAGAAAATCAGCTTTAAAGTTTATGCAAATCAGGATGATTCTGTATGAGATATACAAGCTCCTCCATGCTTATGATTTTCTATTGTTTTGGCCTCATTAATTATTCATGAGTATTATAAGGAAATATTCAACCTCACAGTTGTGTTATCACTGTTCTATGTCTGAGTGATTAATTTCTCTATTGATTACCAGGAGCTGCAGACTGAACTGATAATAGTTTATACATGTAAATGTGCTTGTATGCCAATATCAGGAGCTGTGGACTGATAATACAATTTCATGTTCTTGTATGCCGAAGGCCATATCAAATTCCTTTACAAAAAATTAAAAGTGACCATGTTTATTATCTACAGGCATATGTGAGTTCCTTGAGTAAGATATATGAGAGACAGTTAAAGGAATTCTTTGAGACAGCAAGACAAAGAGCAACTTCAAAAGGATCTAAATGTAAGTTACAGTGCAAAGTTGCATAAGGTAGAGGTAGGGGCCACAAATGATCAGCAACCTCTCTTGGTCTGGATTTTTGGGAAAACACATTCTTACAATTTATTATTCTTCAGGAGGATTTAAGGATCTTAACACATAAAACTTTGATGACTAGCATGGTCAATAAACACTACTCTGAAAATTGTGAAAGACTAATCCAATAGAAATCTGCTATATTTTAGAGGGTGACTAGACAGTCACAACTAAGCACTAGCCCTGATAATTTTGTGACCCTCTACAGTACCATTGTGTAATGTCTCTTTAAACTCATTACCAATAGATGAGCTTGGGGTTGGGTGCTACATGTGAGGGACTGTGAGAGAATTATAGAACGGGCTCCCTGTGGAGAGAGGGAGTGGGGGAGAAAGGGACGTATGGAGGAGATGGTTGAGTGGGCGGCAAGAAAAAAGAAAGAGTTTGTAGAGGATATGAACTTGTAAAGATAACTAGTTTATTTAGATTAAAAACATAGAAACAGGAGTTGGAGACTGTATCCAAATATCTCGTACAGGGACTGACCTTGGGGTCCTGGTCCTTCCAGGAGGTCAACCATGCCACAGTCCACCCACTGGCAGCCATCATACCAAGTAATTTAGTGGAATGTTGGTACCTACGTGAACAACACTTACCATGTCATGGGAGAGAAGGGAGGGCAAATTATCTGGGTCTGCTACAATCTGCTAGGTGTGTGATCCACTATGAACAGAAGCCCCTGCTTGTCTTAATTTTAACCTTGCGTAAATTTTATTTAGCCTCATAAATGAGATGGTAGTTCGCCATCTATGTGGTCAACCAATTAGCCACAGGGAAAGTTGAACTGTTTGTGCAAAAAAGACCAAGTCCAACCAACTGTGCAAGCTGGGTGACAGTTGACTAAAGAGGCTTTTAGCAGAACCAGCTATTAATTAACTGGTATCAGACTAATTAATGTGGTTAACAAATGTAGCTCAATAATAACTTTTTCTACCTTTCTCAACAGCTGTCCATAGTGCATTCAAGATGACCAGCTCAAGTTCTGCTTCTAAATTGGATGACACTGGAGTTAGGATGAGCCCACGCCCAAGCCCTCGCCCGTTGTCTCACAAATTTCGAGGAAGAGACAGAAGAGATACTGCAGACTCAGCTGGATCAGACAGTATTTCACAGTCAGGGTCTATTGGTTCATATGACTCTGCATCTTTTACCCTGGAGACTAGAGGAAGGTTTGATAGGGTTAGTACCATAAGTTGGCATAACTGCACTTCCATGATAAATAAAAGAATCAAGTTCAGTCTTGACTTGGAACTATTGTTTCGTGATCAACCAAGGGAATCTGGGAAAGGTCTATTTGAGGCTGGACTTGATATTATCATACATTTACTGTAACATATCAAGTCCAACCTCAATTGAAACCATTGTTTCATGGTCACTGAATTGAATTTGGAAAAAGTCTATTCAGTGTACAAAAGTTGCTATTCAGATTATATACAAACAGAACACATCATTTTGAAATTGCTAAATTACCTCTTCACTTTTTCTGTCAGGTTTTTGACATTCTTCTTTCAGAGTTGGAGCCAGTTTGTACATCAGAACAGGAATTTGTACAGAAATTCTTTGACTTTTCTATGGATGAGTTTGATGTAAGTTATCTATAAGTTAGTTAATATTCCTTTATGTAACACATACACATTTTAATAAGAATGTGGATATAATTGTGGGCTTTGTAGTAATTGTTCATGGTTGTACCTTTAGTTAGTTTATTTAACTTTGTCTGTTCACAGTCTCCAGATGGCTCTGCTAGTGGGAGTGATGCCTCTGATGGTGCATTCATGAGCAAGTCAAGTTCGGGGTATTTAATAGACCATATTCACAATATATGGACACCACAAAAATCAGCAAATTTCAGACATCAAATTCAGTTTCTTTTTTGACAATGTGAAAGTATGTTATGGGGGTGGCTAAAATTAATCCCTGATTTTACATTGTTTGCTTCCTTGGAAACCATGTGACTTATTAGCATCACAACAAGACACCAAACAATCTTAATATGCAGTTAAATAATATGGACATACGATAACATCATGATATGATTACCTTTTTTTTGTTTTTTTTGTTTTTTTTTTTGTTCGGGTGGGGTAGGGTGGTGTGGTTAAGTGTTCTCATTTTTCTTTCTTGTCTCAATTCTTAAATCAAACAGGGATGTCAGAGAGAGAAAACAACTAAGTGAAGATGTCAGGTTTGTACCTGTTTATTATGATTAATTTTTCATTTTATTAAGTAGCTGACATCAGTTAATTAATTGACCTTTTTGGCCTTCAAAAGTTCTTGAAAGTGGTGAAATGAACTACCAGCAGCTAAAAATAGACTCTCTTGCTGGTTCCTAGATTTATTCCTGGTTTTATCAAAATGAAATCATTATACTAAAGACTGAATTATGATGTTAATGACAAACTAATTGCTTAAATAAACCAGTCCAGACCTGGAAATTATAAAAACACTGATACATGAAATGATTTATAATACTAAATGTTTTGCTAACAGGTTTTTGCTATTTCACATGAAAGTTTTCAAATCTTATTTTTGAATGTATTTAGTACATATTTAAATCATTCTGACTAACAGTTGACAATAGGACAATAAAATGACTTATGGAGGGAATATTGTTTATTTGTGCCAGCGTAGTGTCATTTATGGCCCAAGCATCAATAATTATCAATAAACAAGGCCAACTTTGATTGGCTAAAATCCATTGGATGAACCAACAACCAACTGTAGAGCTGATAATGCATTAGCAGCCTCCTTGTGGCCCATGTGTGTTTGCAAGAGGCTGTTTCTCTATTTGACTGCTTATATTCATTTGGTAATAATGTAATGATGATTGTATCTTTTGTACACACTGTGTTTGAATTTCAACAGTTTCAATTAAATAGCAAAATTCAACTGTACCTGGTCAGCATTTTTATGGTCATGATTTTAAAAAAAGGAAAATTGGATGGGATCATTGTACCACTGCCATGTCACTCCACCACTTCTATTTAAAGGAACAGATTGGATATATAATAGTGTAACAGTCCAGGCAATTAACAAGGATTTTCTGAATATGCAGCTGGCCCTTCAACAGGACAAACAATGTTTCCCTTGCTTGCTTCCTTTTTTTCTTTCCAATTAATTCCTTCCCTCCCCTCTTTTTGCCCACTTGAATCCCATTCCTCCACAAAAGTGGCCAGTCATTATGAATTTTGAATAGTTTTTAGATTGAGTTTAAAGAACAGCATGAAACACTGAAAAGATGTTATCTGCATATCAAGAACATTATCACTTAGTTCCCTGATTTTTTTCTCAGCAGACGAAGAAAGATGAACGAACGGCGCGAAGAGATTAAGTAGGTTAAACCTCTCTAAACATGCACCAAGTTGCACTTAAAACCAATAATGAATGAGTAGAGTTCAATAAGTGTTATCCTAAATGTTAAACACTAAATTTACTTAATAGGCATTGCACATTTTATTTTAGTTTTTAAAGCAAATGTTTTGCACCATATATTAAATCATTCCATGTCATAACTGCATGCTTTTAAAATGTAAAAGAGCCTTGCATACATCAAATACTTACCACTTAACTGTACTCTCCTTCTTGTTAGGCTGTGTGACACATTAAATCATATTTTTCACTTGGTTGCAAACCCTACATTTCTGAACCCTTCTTGACCCAGTGTTTCTTGGATGTGGACCTTCAGCCATATGCTCCAGACCTTCTTGTCAGAATTCTTGGAGCAGAAAATGTTGCTGCAGGTCTAGCAAGCCCCAAAATTATTTCTCAGCAACTTGATTAGATTTTGTCACTTGAATCTTGCCCTGGGAAAATTTTACTCCTGAAAATACTGTTCTGTAAGTTAATATTGATCTCTAAAATGCCAGTTGCCTGCATGAAGAAGAATGCACAAGGTGGTACATTGGTTCCCACTCGCACAATTCTTGTTTGTCAGTATGCACTGCTCTGTTAAGCACATCAATAAACATAAAACACACTGCTAAAACTATTAAACATCAACATTTATTATTTTTGCAGTTGCATTAAATAAATTCATTCTTTCATCCATCCACCTTTCTATTATTTCACTCATCCATCCATCTATTCCTTCCATTCCCATTATGTCTTCTTTTCTTTTATTCATTCTTCACCTTTTTTAATTTCTTTCTTTTTTATATATATTATATATGTTTTATACATACTGTGCTATTTCTCGGAGATCAAGCCTTTGTCTAAGGTGGAAATGTGACAAGGGTTTAGACTAATCTATATTTTCAAAAAACTGAACTAATTTTTTTGTGTATCACTTTAGGAAGGTAATGCAGGGTTTGTTTAACATTCTGGATTCAGAACTTCATACTTTCATTCAATTTGGAGACAAGCTAGACAGTTTGTAAGTAATTGAAATGCTTTGTATCCTATACTCTTGCATTTGCTTCACATCCATGTAATATTAATATTATATGCCATTTAGAGATAAATGGGAAATGGTCAAATGAGATGGTATGTGCTGTGCCTCCATTGGGTTTCCTCATTTACCACATTGATAGTATAAAAAATTTCCTGCTTTTTGATTAGTTCTAGATGGAGCAACTTAAAAATTAAGACCCTGGTACTTTCCTGTACCAAATCTGCCCAAAAACTCTCAAACCATATCTCTCTTACTTACCAATACTGCAATTTGATGTGTCTTAGTAATACCATGTACATGCTTGTCCGTATTGGCCAGTATGTCATCACCAACCAGTTATCTGGTGCACCTGTATCATATCTCAGCCAGCAGCTTGGTAACTGCCTAATTACTGTCAAAAGACTCTTTGATAAATTCATTGTAAGTACAGGACAACTGATAGTGGTGGCCACTTGTGAATACTGGTTCAAAATGTTTACTTTTTTCTTTCTCCAAATGGTTATATGTATAAATTCAAAATCAAAAGGCACATTTTTATATATTCTTGTTATGCAAGTATTAAGAGTTGAATGACATAAAAAATTATGCCTGCAATGTTGGATGATACTGGGAAAATCCATCAAAAATGGTGGCCTTGATGTCACAGCACACCCAAAATGATGCCAGTACTTTTTTCCATTTTTCCATTTGAATCATACCTTTAGGAAAGTAGTCAAAGTGCCATATTATAGTGTTCACTGTTTGAGGGTTACCTTAAAAATCTGTTTCTTTCATTATTCTCTTTGTATGAAAGATATATTGGTCTAACTTTTATGTTCATAATTTGAACAGGCCAGTCTTGTGAAACAGATAGAAGAAGCAAAAATCCAGAAAAACAAGAGATGCGGGATCTTACCATTCGTATCTAAGTTCGAGGTAAAATTTAATCAAGTAATTTAGATATACTGTTTCTGAAACAACATTAGACTATAAACTTGCCTTAAGGACGTTCGCGGGAAAATCCAAAGTAAATGAAAATTTTCTGAAACTTTGACAGTTGGTAAAACAATATTAGAC
>JAADYU020085120.1:0-13626 GCA_011763375.2 Heteractis magnifica
CAGCCATAGCAACAGCTGTTGCCATGACTACTGGACAGGATGTGCACACCTTAAGTCACTTTGCAGTTCAGGTATGCTTCTTTTTTCATCAGAAATAATTTAGTATTTCTAAACTTTCTTGGATTAAATTCTATTTGTTTATCTCTAGATTTCAGAATGCAGTAAATTATTTCGTCAACTAGGAGAGAGTTACAGTAAATTGTATCAATCCTCTTTTGATGCAGATCCTGTGAGTTTGCAAAATGTTGAAATGTATCCTTGATAATATGTGAACCTAACATGATTGTCTAGTGTTAGCTCATACTGCTGTCATTCATAAACTCTGTTACTGTAGGTATTTCACCTACCATCTTTGAATATTTTTGAGAGTTTCTCAAATACAATATTTTTCTTAACATTAGTGTAAGTCTTCAGCAGAGCTGCTTTCTAGTGTCTCATTGCATAGATCTCCTAACCAAAACTACCCAAGAAAGGTTTGCTTTTCTATTAGCATATTTAGATATTAATGAGGGACTTTAAGATTAATAGTTAATTGATAGTTTATTGATTCTTCTTGTATTTTATCAGTTATTCTGAGCTTCAGAGTTCCAATAACACAAAGAGTGTAAGCTCTGCCCTTTCTAGAGCTTGTACACAGATCTACAATTACATTCAGGTAAAAAGTTTCATAAGCTTTACGGCAAGCTTTCTTCGTTTGAATAGAACAGTTTTAATCACAGTGACACACACAAAAGTGAACATTTTCTACTTGAGTCCTTTATTTCACCTTTCCAAGCACAAGGCATTGTTTTCACCACCTTGTTCCTGGTTTCACAACTGGTGCTAACAATTTCCTCGAAATCTTCTTTACTTGCTTGACAGGAATATTCAGTGCAACTAGCATCTGCTCCAGTTTGTCATTTGGTAGGTAACTATTCTCTGTTATTCTCAAGTATTTTATATCTGTTTTTTGCTTTTCATCTTTTTTCTGATTACTTTTTGCTCTTGTCTTCGTTGGAGGTATGTTTTGCATGCAGAAAATAAAGAATTCTCATAACAGAGCTACACTTCCCGTTTGTTGGGAGGCAAGAAGAAGGAAGAACAGGATTCCCTCTGCTCGCAGGGAATGAGTAGTTTTTGTGGGCGAGTTCCTTTTTTGCTCATTTTATTAGTTTTTACTCACAACTTTTTTTCTCGACAGCAAACTGAATGTATGTGCAAAACATCCGTGTCACTTCTTCGTGTTCCTTACATCTTCCCAAAATACTTTTTCCAAAGTCGACAGCAAACAATCATCAAGGTTTGTTTTAAGATGTTATGTACTGTTTATTGTCTTAAGCACGCCTTTGGCTGACGTAATTAGCTCGTTGTTACTGTGTTTTAAAAACACCGGACGATTCCTTGATTATGAGAACTATTTTTGCCATTTCAGTTAGCGTTGTCTCCAACACCGCGCTCTCCTACGGAACCTTTCTTCGTTGTCATGGAAACCCAATTGGTCCTGAAAGTCGAGGGTGTCATCGAACACGCTGGTGTCAAACCAGGCCTCTATCGGTCAATTAATGCCGTGCGATTACATGTTACCTGGAAACAAGAGGAGCGAAAACAGAATCAAGGGACTCAAGATCTAAAGGTAACAGATTATCATAATGTAAATTAGCGTTAGGAACTGCGTCACTCTTAAAAATCACTTCCTTGAAGGCATTTCATGTAAGTCGTAATATTCTTATTTACATTTACTAACCTCGCTTTCTTCCCCGCTTCTTGACGCAAGTGTCTCACGGCGATGACATCATTAGTGACGTCATGCTATAATTATGTTTCCAGGCACCACGTGACTCCGTTACAAGCCTTGAGCAGACTGTCACACCTCATCATGACTACTTTAGTGCCCAGTTCCTACTCTCCTTCAGTACACCAGCTTCGTATGTTGTCATGGTGAACACAAGCTTGATTGATGACGCCGGTGTACACTGGGATACTGGTCTTCAGAAGAGTCTGCTGGTCAAAGCTGGTGAAACAGTAAATAGAATGAGAGCAGGGCCTTCTAGGAATTGATCTAGTGTAAAACTGGTGCACGCCGGGATACTGGTATCCATTTTGCCCCACCCCCTCCCCCCTCCCCCTTCTCTCCGTTAACATATGGAAGTAGGGTGACAGTGGTTCTAGGGATACCGAAAAGAAAGAGAATTAGCCCAAGCAATAGGTCACCCTTCATGTAAACAGGACCCATACCATCAAAACAAGTGAAAGATGTTCATAGTGTAATAAAAAATATTAAAAAGGTGAATTTATGAGAGTTTATTCATTTAAGTGGGTCAAGGTATTCGTTTATGACAAAAGTGACCATGTAAATCCGTGGTTCTGTCTCTAGGCCTTTTCAATGATAGCGCACAGTCTACCCAAGCTAGACCACAATGCATCTCAATGCATCTCAATGCATCTTGGTCTAACTAAATACTATATAGCTAGGAAATAAAGGGTTATCTGCTCATTTGACAAAAATCATCACGTACTCTTAGCTTTTTTCTCGACATTCGGTGTAAAGACACTGAAATTCGTTAACTTTTCGTAAACGAACTCGAATCAACTCAAATAATGACGCTCTTGTTCAAAAAGGTCTGAAGTATACTTGCTTTATATTAGACTATAGAAGTTAATGTTATGCAAAGGTCGCGCGCTAGAAATCCCCTGAAGCTGAGACAGGTGTAGAATTAGACGTTATTAACGTTAGCTTACGTTTTGTTTTGTTTTGTTTCAATGTAACCAAGTTCATGTCATTGGATATAAAATTGACAATTTTTAGACAGTTCGCATTTGCGTGATCAATTTGCGTGTTTTACCGTAAAAGGAGTTTATACCGTTTACTACTTACGCAAAAACAACATAAACTGTTTCAAATGAGCTTTCCTTTTGAATTCTGTGCATTGCAATTCGCGTGGTCGTATTCTATACGATCAAACAAATTTTTATCATAGTTCAACGTCTTATTTGGCATTTTTAGTTAATGTGCTTTGTAAGTCGCGCTATGATACGGGCTATGTGTAAAACAGATGCATAAACCATATTGTGGTAATAATTTCGTGTCTGTCGTTTTACTTATTTTGCTGAACTTGCTAAGCTCGGAATTTACTGTACTGATGACTAAAAAAAGCTGGCTCAGGAAAGAAACGATATGAAAAAAGCTTCACAAAATAGATATTACCCAAAAAAGTTTCTAAAATCCAAATCTTGCGTGTTCTACAAGAGTGACGATGTCGTGTAGTAGTGATTCGTAACGATTGATCGGGCAGTTGAGCCAGTTAATACCTACTATCAAGACGCGGACACCACGCCCTGAATCAAAAGCACGTCCTTTAGGGACCGGTTAGTCTTAGCCGCTATTACATGTAGCGTAAACGCCTACACTTGTCCTACCTTCATCCTTAGGCTAGCCTAGAGCACATCAATACGCATTTTCTGACTCGTTTTCATACTACATAGTATTTTGGTGCACAAAGGACAACGCTTATGAGGTTCAAGACAGAGTGAGTAAGTCTTTTACATGCACTCCTGAACAATATTTTCGTGTCTTGAACTTACAAGCCGAACACGCATTAACTTACCGTGTATATCACGTCCTTATTCAGTTAATCCCTTAGCTGTCACGAAATGAATCAGTGTCACCACAACTTAATAAATTATTCACCTTAAAACACTATTTTTCCACACTTATTACCGTCATTTTGCAGATAATCAATTTACGACTTTCCCATTTTTCACTTCCCACTTAAAGTAGCTGTTCATTTTTTCATTCGGTTTTTTTGAAGTGCGTGCTGACTCGTTGTTACGTGATCGAAGACATTCACGCTCCATTTGCGCAGACATTCGATCTCTCGTTCTTATTGGTCGAGCGGCTGTCAATCAAGTGGTAACTATGGCGATGACTTATATAAGACCTGCCGTCGAGCACATATACTTCAGTCTTTGTCGGGTTCGGTTGAAACACTGCAGGTTTGTAATTTAACCGAACACAAAAAAATCTTCCAGCAATCGCTTAAATCAGCTGAAAAGTTGTGAGAAAACGGGAAAAACATTCATTTATCGTTCACAAATAAGAAATTCTCTTCAAGTCTAAGTATTCTAAGAACGTTGTACTGGAACGATAATAGTGCTATTGAACAATAACACGAGGACCTTGCGTTACTAGTATTTCATATTGTTGCATAAGAGATTTTATTCACGATTTTTGAAAAAAAAGACCCGTGATTTGAAAAAAACGATGTGCTTCGAGGAGAAAAACGACGAAATCAAGAAACGTTTTGTTAATCTTGCAATGGAAAAGCGGGTTCGTAACAAGCGCAAACGTGATCCCGATATGTATGTTGATGTGCTGTTATCATGTACTGTCAAACGGCTGAAATGTGAGATGGTTAATAGAGATTACAAGCACAAACCTTGGAAAGAGCGGGAATTTTCCCCTACTTGCGAGGACAAAACTAATGAAGATTTGGCTGACCCCGTACAGGAAGAAGCAGTTAAGGAAAATGAGGCGGAAAAAGCTGTTGAGTATTTGCAGTCAACGTTAAAGACACTTGAAAATGCCAAAGATGCAGCGAACACGACTAAAATCTCTACAAAAAATGAATGTACAGTTGTTTCGAGTCTTATCGAGGACTCGAGAACTTCCTCCGATGCAATAATAGCTGGGGAATCCGCAGAATATACGAAATGCGAGGACCTAGATTTTGATACATTGATGCAAAGTCTTCTTGAAATCTGCGAGCCACTGTCTTGCAATTTGGACGAACTTATGAAAGAATATAGCATTGATCCTAATAGTTCTGGACCCTTTGATTTACTGAGCTCAAGCGATCCTTTTTTGCCAGGAATGTTTGAAGTTATGTGCTCCTGAAATACGGAACTGGAAGAAGGTGATCGCATAATTTAAAATGTAATATTTAAATAGCTTAATTTTCATAACATGACATGCCGTGTCATACAACTGAACTGAACACTACAAAGGCTTTTTTCCCGCGAGGAAAATTTGAAGAAAATTGAAAGAATTTATTCGATACAGGTCATTATTTAGAATACTTCTAATTCTCTTTTTCATAGAGTACACTCTAACCATTCTAGAATTTATGTAACCAGTCCGGAAATTTCTAGAGACTGGGTGACTCATAATTCAGTAAATTATCGTCTTTGCTCAGTAATTTTTTACATAAAATATCACTTATAAATTTTATTATTAAAACAATAACTAAAAACACTAGAAATATTAGAAATTCTCTATTTATTCTAGAGTAAATTGGAATAGTTTAGAATAGAATGTAAAATATGTCTCAATATATTTAAATACCAAAATTAAAATTAATGTATATGCTTCGTGGTTATATGACCCGGTTCTAATATTCAGTCAATTTTGGTATAGAAATCCCCGGGTATCAGTTCTACCTGCTCTGGTATTAATAGGTGTAAATCCTGGTTTACTAGGAATTTGCAGGAATAGAGAAGAAAAAAATAGTAAAAATCTAGCATTTTGCCTAGATTTTGTCACATTGTAAATCAGCTTTGATACCTGCTGATTATCAAGTACAAGTGTTGAATAAAGTCAACAGGTAAATCTTTTTTTGTGTGTGTACATTATTTTACTGTTACGGGTGGGCTAGATTTTTACTTTATTTCATGATATTTGCTTGCAAATGTCAACTAAAAAGTTAGAAAAAATTTTGGCTTAAAAAATACAATCTAGCTACAAAAAAAAGAAAAAAAGAAAAAAAAATCTTTATGAAAATGCAGTGAAGAACAAATTCCCTCTCTTTGGCAATAAAAAATAATATCTAAAATAAAGTTTCAAGGGCTTTAATAGATTCTTATGAGCAGTGGAAAAGTTGTCCACACTGGAGTTTCAAGGATTATCTTTAATAAACTTACCAAAACTGTGAAGACTTTTAAATATTGCTTGCACATTTAGACAAAGGTATCTTCAAAGACTTGTTTACATCACCTATCAAAACAGGAGAGTGGATTTAGGGGGAGGGAGCTGTGACACCCCCTATAGGCAGGAAAACTCCCTTCCACACTGCTATTATACCCCTTTCACTTGCAAATATGGGTGTACACCCTGCTAAAGACAGGTAAGTGCTCTCTGGACTGCCATAGTGCTACTTTGACTAGTGCACCCTCCCCTAGAACAAAAAACCTGGATCAATCCACCCCTGCAAAAATTTCTAAAAATATTATTAAACGAACTTAAGCAGGTAGCAATTACAAATTAAGTCCAGAAAAGTAAGCAAACTTAAGTCCTAACAAAAAAGTTAAAAATTGTGCCTTTTCTTTATCTCCTTTTAGTTTTCATAAAATCTTTCTTGCTCAATTCTCATAAATTGGTGAAATGAAAGATATCTTTTCGACTTTTGTTCTTGATCAGATGCTTTACCTGCAGACCCATTTTCAAGGCAGGTGTACTGGTGTCTGAGGATCTCCCTAAAATTAATCTCCTGAAAATTCTCTCCTGAATTGAGTGTGATTCAGAGCCACTAAACACAGGCTGAGAATATACATTATTTCTTGAAGACTTCACACCTATTTTCATAATTATGCAACCTAGATCATTTCCAGATGTCTGGGATTTTGGCTTGTGTCAAAATAATTACTAACTCAGACTGTTGAAACTTTGATTGGCAGAAGCCTAAAACCCAGACTTTTGCAGTCACCACTCAGCTTCTGGGTCAAGTAATTTTGAAAATAGGTGTAACATACCATGCACACTTTGCGACAACTTACAGCAGTTTAGATGGCTCACCAAATGGCTGTCATGACCCACATTGGTCATTTAAATTGGGATTAGAGCAGATTTCATGAGTGCAAAATGACACAGCAAATTTGTAGCTGTACTGTAGGCCAGTACCGTACTTTACCATAGCTGTAACTATGCATTGTGATTGGATGATTCACATGAAAACAATGGGAAGCCATTTCAGTGTTACTGCATACCATAGTGTGTGTGCTTTAAGTCAGCACTGTACGTTTTCCCACTCATGAAAACCACTCTATTCTGATAAAACTGATAGGTGTAAAATCTCATGAGAAAATCCACAGAATCTAGAGCCTTCTGTCTGTCCATAAAAACAAAACTAACAGTTTTAAATCTTTATTAAGTTTACCTTACAAACATTCCTAACAAAATAACAAGTGTTCTTCAGTAGGTTTGCTATAACAAAACATCCCTCAAGGAAGAGAATAAAAAACTGGTTTATCATGTTACAATACTAATGTTGCTAGAATATTCTTGGATTTTGGGTAGTGTTACATAATTAAGGGAACAGTAACCCTACCATGGTTGCCTAGCAACTTGGGAGGGAAAAACCAGATAAATTTATCTTTGCTTAATAGTTTATCATAAAGAAACTGACTAAATTCAAGAAATCCTATGTTACTCTCAATACTATTACAACTACTTCCACTACATTGTCAATATTGTCTTAGTAAAAAATTCTGGTGATTACTGCAGACCTTTTTACAAGTACTAGATTTGCAAATCTGTCAAATAGTTTCTACCTAGGGTAGTATTAGCAGTATACATTTGTACAAGGCAAACTATTACAACTGTCCAAATCAAAACACCACACTATTTCACAACTTCCTTCCTGACATTAAATCTTATAAAATATAAAATCTCACTGCTATAATTTTAGCCTTTCATAAATTAATCTAGCTGTAGGCAAATTATGTCTTTTGTATGCTGTTCTTAACTTAGGGAATGAAAGTTCATTTAACTGCATCAGGGACTAGTATGATAATAGACTGTTCCTTTAATATTCTTTAATATGTACTGCTATGCATTCTGGGGGTTGAAGTCAGCACATACATTGACCCTTACCAACAACTGATATTAACAATTTGTCAACACTCCAGGATTTTTTCAGTATATGACATAACTTATGGTTTTTGAATAGACTGACAATTATATCAATTTTTCAGTCACACTCTCGATATTGATCTTCCTCTGCTGTAATGTGAATGCATGAACAACCTCCAGAATGCAGTGTCTATTCACACCAGTAAATTAAGGACACTCTATGATGGGTAAGTTTGTGTGGAACAGAAGGAAAGCACTCTAGAGGAAGAATGGGCTCTTGCCAAAGCATTCTTATCAAAGGACTGGGAGGAACTAGAGGATATAGTATTGCTATATTTAACTCCTAATAATTAAATTGAATTCCTTCCCAGCAGTTGATGGTAATGATACAAAATGAATAAAAATAACAGATCTACAAAATCAAGTAGGTATAACAAAAATAATAAAAAATATTATCAAATTGAATCCAATTACAAAATGAAGGGGACATCACAATACTGAAGCCCCACAAGACAGTGAATATGCACTGTTAGTGTAGTGTTACTCAGTTCTTGTAGCTTTTTCTTGGTTTAAGTTTTTGAAAAACGTGTTAGGTTCATAATTGCTGTCTTTAGCACAGGCAACAGTTTGTTTTTAGCTATTACAGAACAGCTTGCTACTCTCAAACTGGTCTATAAAAGTAAACTCAAGTCCTCAAAACTGTGTTATGAAAGACATCAAAAATGAAATGAAAAAGAAATGGAAGAAAAGTAACAAAAAGGGAGAAATATAAAGTGTGCAAAAAATGAGGTTTGAGGCTAAGCCATATAATCCTGCTTCTCTTAATAAAACCTAGTTTTTACTGTTACAGCACATTTTGTATGAGAATGGATACATTCTTAGGCGAGATCCTGCATGAATTGGTAAGAAATCTTATGTCTTAATAATATATATATATACATCTGTCCACATAAATGTAGACGGACTGTTTATATTCCTAATAATAACTTAATAATTATCCACTATCAATACTTATCAGTATGCGGCCTCTAAAATCAATAGCCTTGCCCAAAGTCCATGTTTGGAATCATAACAAGCATAAATATTTATAATAATATCAGTAGGACTGCTAACTCCTGCCATCAATGTTACAACAGGAGCTTGTCAGACAATAATATCGATATTCTTTCTCAAGCTGTTTGCGAATTTTGTCTTTGGCTGTGATGCTAGCTGGCCTGCAGATGCTGTGGTGCACTGGTATTATGCTTGTGTGAGTGTATGTTAATCCTGCATCTCTTCAGGGATGTCATGAGGATTGATGATCCCAGGGACAGTCATCTGTACTTTTCTTTTCTCTTCCTCTGCTGATTTCAGTTGTGCTTCTCGCTCCTCTAGATATAAATCATGGGTGTCTTCTGACCGATATTCCTGTGTAAAAAAAAGGTGTAAAACTATGCTGACAATGACCCAGATTTAATTCACTAAACACAAGACAATAATGGTTTGACTACAGATATCTATTGCAGCTTGAAGTGACTTACTTTGATCTGGACTAAGAAGTCTCGTAAGTGTTCTTTGAAGGCAGGGATATCTTGATTGAGTTGAAATAAACCTTTGACTGTAATTTGTATCTGTTCACTGTCGAAGAAATCAGTCCATCAGAGATAAGCAATAGTCCTTATTCTGTTAGACCAACAAATACTCACTCTCTTAGATGAGGGAAAGCTTGCTTTAGTAAATCCATAATGAAGCTTTGTATGTAGGCCTGTATTAATGAAAAAAACCCTTAAAATTTGATTTGAATAGTGCAAGTATATATATATATATAAGAAATAGAGAACACATCAATTAGCACAAAATTAGAAAAGAAAGGTGAATTACCAGTAAGAAAGATAAGTCCAAAATACATAAGAAATAATGAAATATAACATTTATTTATTGGTTACTCTACCTGATTTGATGGGTATTGAACTTCTGTTGCATTAAACAGTGGCTCACTGATTTTCCCAGTTTCAGCTAAGCTGAACATGTGCGCCAGTATCGTGGCATGCATGGATAGGCTTGCAGTATGTGAAGTGTCGCTAACCACTGATAGTACATGCTGTATGATCATGATATAATATGTCTGGTAGAAGCTTTGAGCTGCATCTTCATTTTCAATGTTCTTTATTAAAGTATAAAGAATATGAAGTCCTGCAAATATTACAAATACCAATATCATAATGCTTTTCATAATAACTTTCTGCAACCCAGACAGCTCAAGGTGTGGTATTTTTTAGTTCCTATCAATAAAAAAGTCTACAATTTACAACAATCTGAGAACAAGTTTTGATTGACAGAAGCTAAAGCCCAGATGTGGAGTTGCCAAGGTTGCAGAAATAAGAACACTGTCTAAAACATTTTTGCTATGTCTGTGCATTCATGTAGGTCCAAAGTATGACCCAAAACCAAAGTAAGTATAAAAGTTATGCTTAATCATCAAAGTAAGTATAGAAGTTATTGCTAACCAGTATCAGCTACATTTCTCATAGTGTGTTTAAATGCCCATATGATTGAATCCAGGACAAGCTTGAACTGTTCTGCTGGAATCTTCAGGAGGGCTGTAAATACAGAGCAAAGAACAATGATAGTGCCAGTGAACAACTTAATCTGATGTATCAGGCAAACAAGCTAGACTTGTCAATAGTAAAACAGAGCAATGGTCTTTCTTGATAGAAGTAAGGTTATCAATATTTTAAGGAAATAATTGAGCAACGTCTGGCCATGACTGTGATGGTGCTTTTTTCATTTGACTGATGAACCAGTTGGCTCAGGTCAAACCCTGGCTGTTCCAACACTCAAGGTTTTAAAATAACTGAGAAGGTGCTGCCTTTGTAATAACCTCTGCAAATGGTTAGACCTTGACATGGCTTGGACGATCACATTAATGGTAGTCCTGTCCCTTACAACTTAAGAGATGTTAAAAGGGGCCACAGGTTTTGTTAGGTGCTACCCTCTATAAATAAGGTTTATCTAGGATGATGTGACTGGTTCAAAGGATGTTCCATTATTACTCCTCTATGACTGGCTAACACTTGTTGCCTTCCATAGAGCTTAACAGAAAAACTGTTGATCAAGCCAATCAGTGTCCAAGACCATTGCTCCACTATTATGGGATGTGTGCATGTAGAATGATGGTTACCTTGGAAACAATGCTGCATTACCGCTTGTAAAAGAAGGAAGAAATTCGTCCTGTGTTCAGGGAATTCCTCAAAGTCCTGCAATGCAATATTTCACTGGTACTTAGACTTGTTTTTGGTATCACCCAATATTGTTTATAATTATAAGTTATCAATATCAACTCAACTTTGAACAGTAGAAGGTTTACCTTGTTGATCATCTCTAGTGTGCACTCAAAAACAGCATCAAAAATCTGTGGAACATTCTCTGTCACATGGTTCTGAAAAAAGATGACGATCACAATCACACATATTTACCACATCTTAAACCATTAATTTTATTGAACCCTGAAACAGCATCTGGGCTGATCTAAGTCAGGGCACAGCTAACTCACAGATCGAATTGGAATTTAGCATGTTGGGTTTTGCTGAGGGAGGAAAACCTGAGAACTCAGGGGAAAACCCTCAAATCAAGGAAGCGACCCAACAAGAACTCTACACACATGAAATGCTGAGTCTGGGAATTGAACCCAAGATTTCAGAGGTGAGAGGTGAGTGTGCTACTGCTGCACCACCCTTGATTCCCAAAATTAAGGAGTATCACATGTGTTTTTGACTACAATAACAGTACTTAAAAAGACATTTGTTTGAAATGTTAAATTTGATATTGTATCCAGGGTTGATGTAGGTATTTGTTCAAGGTAGAACAGAACAAGCTGTTGCAAGGAAGAGAACATGAAAAGAAATATAGAAAAGTGAATGCCGTTTACTTGACAGCCATCATCTTTGATGACGTAAGCACACTGTGTGATAAACATAAAACTGTATGATGCCTTTACCTCCAACTTATTTATAAATGTTGCCATGGTGCTGAGCACTTCTGGTTCTCGTGCTCTTGGCACATTCCTTTGATAGTCTCCTAATACGGCATCCAGTAAAGGTGGTATAAAGTTATCACAAACCAGTTTGGGGTCATTAGATTTACTGACCCAGGTTGATATCAGCCGCAAGACTTCAGTCTTTACTGTTCTCATTGCCCGAATCAATGGCTGTTTCATGACGATTTCACCATTCTGGGTGATTGCTAGAGAAATGTTTTCACTCAAGCACCTGTAAACATTTAACATGTCCAGGTATATTCTGCCAAGCTGTGTTACAAATGGGTGTCCAATTGATTTGCAGCCACGTACATTTGTTTTCAAAATGTTGCCAAGTTGTTTTACAACTTCCATGTCCTTTAGATGATCAATGTTCTGTTTAAAACAAAAAGGATGAATGAATGAAACAGGCAGGGAGCGAAGGAGGGGCAGAGGGATGGACAGAGGAGGGGTAGATTGTTATGACAAAACTGTGAATGCAGCTTTTGGTAAGCTTACCCTTGTTGCTTCTCTTATAATGTTATCCCAAGCCTGGTTTGGTAATGACATGTATTTTTCAATCAGTCTTTCCATGACCACAGGATCCTGGAACATCATATTACCACAATCAGTTTTGTAGCATTGACAACAAGCATAAAAGAGAAAACTTCTTTCTGATCCATCAAATCTATGGTATATAGGTTACTTACTGTCTGAGCACTTATCATGTAGCCCACTGCCTCATAAAATGTATGAACCTGAACAAAAAGAAAAATTCCTTGTTTGTAGTAAATAATTTTATCAACTCAACTGAAACAATGCACCCAATTGGCTTGGGTGTAATGTTTTTCCATTTCAGACCATGTGTTATTCCCTTGGGTATTATTTCTTTATTTTTACCGAGTTATGCTTGAGAAAGGGATTGTTGAGAAGATTTATTAGTATGGATGTACCTGAAACAAAAAGTTGTATTGCAAAGGAAATAGGAAGTATTGTAATATCATATCAAACCCAAGAAAGAGTGTTTCATCCAATATTCAAACACTGAGAAGTGGGTTGAAGAAATGAGCTGCAAAAAATGTGGTCTCAATGTGAGATCTGTTGTCATTGTGAGCACACTTGTAATTACCTGCAGTGGTTGTAGATCACAGATGATTGACTGTGTGCTGTTTAAGATCTCTTCAATAAATGGCATCACCTCTCCAACTTGGACCTAATTACAATCAAACTTCGCATAAACAAAGAAAAATACAGAAACAGGAAAGAAGCGGAAACAAAGTAATTTATTTATTTATTTACATGCATAAGACACCACTATTGATTTCATGTTTAGTTTCCCCAAGTTTTTCCACAAATATGAAGATTAAAACCTTAGACCTATGTGCCCTAGTGAGATTTCAATTAAAGATTCCTTAAGAATTTCTTATTGGTAAGCACTTACCTGGACAAAATGTCTTTTACATTTCTGGGCAATTTTGATAAAGGTATCACATGCCATGTCTTGTACACCATCATGTGTTTCTATGACAACAACAGAGTATTAATTGATATATGCAACATTGCACAGCCTACATCAATAGTGAACTGGCAGATAAAAACTGCTAATACACAGACTTTATTTCTTGATATACTTACCATGCATGAATTCAAAAAGTTTATTTACAACAGTCTTCAAAAATTTCCAATGTGCTCTAAAGAGAGAAGTAAAATTTCAATATATTATTCACAAGTCCTCCTTCATTCTGATCTCATAATTATAATCAAATTAGCAAAAGCACTTTAATAGCACACCTTAAAAATCTTGGATATT
>JAADYU020085231.1:0-13609 GCA_011763375.2 Heteractis magnifica
GGAAATCTCTAGCTAATGGTATTTTCACAGTCATACAGCTTTACGAATTCCACGCGTACCACGGCAGAATCATGGACGGCGTAGTCGCGAGTGAAGTTGGCAAGTTTGACTAATCACAACAAGGGATTAATCTAACATGGTCTAGAGGCCGACTAAGCCTTAATGCGCTTCAGCATCACGTCTGGAGGTATGGTCCCAAATTAATCAACAACAAAAAACAATACTGACTAATCAGTATTGAGCTTTGTGCTCCATGAAATTTCGACTAATAGTCGAAGATCAGAGTCGACGGATCCGCGGCACGCACACATAGCTATTTCAAAAAAGGTTGAAGGGGCGAACGGCGAATGGCGATCGGTTATGGGGATTGCAGGATTCAAAGGAACTGTGGAGCTATAAGAATTTCTTAACATTCATTACTAAAACCCTAAATAATGCCTGCTGAAGATCTTCGGTGAATCAGTACAGGCATTTTTAGATATTTAAGAAATGAATATGAAGAATTTCTTATAGCTCCACAGTTCCTTTCGGTCGTGCAATCGCCAATCACCGATCGCCATAGACTATATTACTAATCTGTATCAGCAGAGTGCATTCTGGGACTGTTATCTCAGTTAAATAACACCGAACAAAAGAACTACAAACCATGACGTCTTTTGTTTGGTGTTTTTAACTGAGATAACAGTCCCAGAATGCACTGCTGCGGCAGACTAGCGATATAATCTATTCGCCGTTCGCTCCGTCAACCTTTTTTGAAACAGCTATATATCCTAGATCCTTACCGTCTGGTTTAGCATAGTCATTTTATTTTTCATATTGTAAAAAAGACCCTCAAGATGTTGACATAGTTTCATTAAATAATGGAACTTCAAGTTTTATTTCAATCATTCATCATAACGAATTAGAGACACATTTTTATCATTTTCTTTCCATCAACTTGAACTCGTATATCAAGACTATAAAGCATTGTTGGTCAAAACCTCCGGCCCTCACTCCTGTTTTTTAGATAATTCACAGATAAAGTTTTGCTCTGTTTAATAGTTTTGGACTTTCCTGAGACTCAAAATACATCGCATCAAATTTTCAATTTTTTCGGGTAGAAAAAAAGTGCTTGAACAAGAGCCGGCCATGAAAAATCACAACGGACTGTGATTGGTTAGAAAATTTATTTCCGCTCAGCTGGATATAGGGATATAGGTCAAAAGTAGCTGTGCCCCGACTGTCCTTCCTAAGGAGAATGGTGGTGGGAGGGCGAGGAGATAGGAAACTTCCGTACACGCAGGCTAAATAAGAGAAGAGAATGAATGCTTGGTGATTAGAACTGTGAACGGCTATACGTTAAATCTTTTAGTATCCTGCGCAGGGTCAGCACTGGACAGCAACTGCGCAGGAGACTATCGGACCCTTAAGCAAATACACATAAGAAATCACATACAAAGGATAGGACCAATTCAGTTCATTTTTATAGTACATACATGGCAGTGACAGGATTAGAAAACTGAAGTATATCAAGTTAAATGGTATAGAATGCACACCTATTCCAAGTGGTTGTCAGTTGGAAAGGAAAATTTGAGACTGAAGTGAGCTATGGATAGAACATCAAAGGGCAAGGGACATTATATGACAGGGCCAGTACCAAAATAGGGCCCCCATTCTACAGGGAAGCAACCACTCAATCATAAATAACGCTAGCTATGACCTCAAGGGATGAAGATTCCTCGTAAATAAAATGACAAAACTAGAATTCATCTTGGTCAGTTCGATTATTTCCAACGAACAAATGTTTGGAATAGGTTTACTACAGGTGCACCTTTTATGAGCGTGAAAGCGATGCGTAGGATGAGGTGCCTTTAAACGCTAGTATTCGAAGTGATCTTCAAAGCAAATTTCAGTATGAGTTGACAAAACCTACGTATGGTACGAAATGTACCGTGACCTTAACCTTGACGTTACCGTCTCCAGGTGTCAACGCGCTCTGGTTGACGTGGGTGGATGTCTTCATTTCTATACCACAGTACATTTTCAAAGTCACATTTCTGTATATTCCACACTGTATACAGAATATTATTAATAACTAAGCTTTGGGTTTCTTTAGAATCGAAGAAACTACCGTATAGAGGCACCTATCGCACTAGAAAAAAGAAGTCTAATCCTTATGTTTCGTTATTTCGTGTTTACCAGTTCTTTTCTTGCAAGATCAACTTGCATTTAAAAATAACACACAAAAAACGAGCCAGAGTCAAGTGACGTACTCTTAGGGTGCTTCTGACGTCACAGCCACCATGTTGTCCGATAATATTGGAGATTTCTTTGATATAACCTCCAAAATGGCGGCCCTGCCTTTCGTTAATTGTTCTCTTAGAATGCCTGCACCACAAGAATACAGATATTTTTCAACTGAATGTGTTTATATTTTTCAAATGGCCACATTTAATTCAAAGCAGATTTCGTAAGAGTGGTAAACGTACGGTACTGACTTACAGCACGTACACTGTGTGGTATGCAGTAGCACTGAAATGGCTTTCCATTGCTTTCATTTGAATCATACAATCACAAGTTATAGTCACGTTATTTAGTACGGTTGGCCGGCGTGTTTCCCACTCATACGAAACCCGCTCTATTATGGAAGGTGATCACCTGACTTAACACGTTACATCGCCTCGTCCATAAAGCTAGGTTTTGCACGATCATGTGGATGGCAGCCATGTTGCATGGTTGAACAATATCATTCTTTCTTTCCCAAGGAATTCGATTCCTTCTCATTCAAACAAACGATTCCATAGACTATATTACTAGTCTGACGCAGCAGTGCATTCTGGGACTGTTATCTCAGTTAAATATCAGTGAACAAAAGAACCACAAACCATGACGTCCTTTGTTGGATGTTATGTAACTGAGATAACAGTCCCAGAATGTACTGCTGATGGAGACTAGTAATATATACTATTGATGCCTCCATCCAAGATGGCCGCCATCACGTGACATCTTTCCCACTCATACTACTCTTTCTCGAAAATTTGATAACCATTTCTATTTTTTCGTTCCCCTTCCCTCGTTTCTCATCCACGTTGCATTAGTTAACAATATTTTCTGTTCAGTTACGCATATGTGCCATCTACCTTATTCTCTAAGAGTGAAGTAAACAGCTGTAATTTAACCCCCAAGGTGGTCTTGTGGAAAATGGAACACAGGAATCCCAAACAAAATACCGTATTTTACATAAAAATTACAAGAGAGCTCTGGACTAAATTTGTTCGCTAATCAACACATTAAGATGAACTTAAAGGTTTTACAACAAATTCATCATCTTATTTAATTTATACTAATGTAAGTATCTACGCTTAATCTTTGTACATTTTTTAATTGATAGTACATTGGAAAACGTTTTTCTTATTGTTATCCATATAAAAACTGTAACAGTTTAAGCTTTGGAGGATATTGATCGAAATGAAAAGTAATTATTTCTTTTTACATCCTTATATGCGATATGTAATTGAGTCACGTGATCCTTTTCAGCCATATTGTATAACAATATGGCGGACAGCGATCACGTGACCGTTAATAGATATCAATTATTGCGCAATGCCTCGGTAAAATGAACGAACATAGTAAACAGAAGTTAGACTTTAAAAAAAGATTAAAATGAAAATTTTTGTTTTCTAAACGTTAGGAAACAAAACGAGCTAAGCTTAGTTTTCGTTAGGCCACTCTTTTTCTCAATTTCTTTTCTTTATAATACATTGAAATCTCTAGTTCATAAAAAAAACTCTCAGCTCAACAATATTTCACCTAAAAGATAACACTTCTTTAGCTTCGTTTCATTTTCAGAGGGCATTTTCCAAGATTATCCATGAGAAATTCAAGCAAATAAATTAATAAAAAGAACTGTTATTCTTACAACAATTAAAATATATTCGAATTTGAAAATGACGACGAAAAGCGCCTTTAAAAAAATTAAGAAAAACATTTTCACCAAAAAAAGGTAACGTGGTACTTGAATCCCGGTCTAGCGTGACTCTAAAATATGCAACAAAAGAACGTTGCGTGATAAAAGCCCAGGGTAAGGAATCATGCACGATAGTTTATGACCCTCACTCGGTAACTTTTACGCAGCCCAGCTAGCCTAATGCGACGTGATCTTCTAATCATCGATACAGTTTTGGTTTCATTCGTTGATATTCGATTTCTTGAAAAGATTGATGGAAAACAGCATCACTCGTTCCCAGTCCCTGTATGCCTCTTACCGAGGATTTAGAACGAGAGGACCTGGAACAATAGATGCTCTCCACTAACCGAGTACATGTGCGGAAGATCTTCAGAGTTCATTCCTGTGATTAGTGGGAATATTTCGCTGATATCTGTCGTGAACTATATGGTAATTTGCATTTTCTAGAACAGCATGCTTTGACGTCGTTTGGTGGGACCTACAAGAAAGGCGAGGCAATCTAAGTCAAGGGTGGTAAAAAGGTAGGTTGTCTAAAGGGAGTGGCGTAGCTCAATCTTTGTCAGGCGTTCCGGTCTCTAAAACATTTGTAACTCCCCTTTTTCTACCAAGGAATTGTGTCCCCCAACCCCACCCCCCAAAATTGTGAACTTTACGATCTCGCCCCTCTCCGTCCCTAAAAAACCCCTCATAAACAACACAGTCTTCTAAAACTCTTTTCAAAACCAACGCACCTTCCCAAAAAGGCTGCCAAGAGAAACGCTCCACCCCTCTGGCGTTCGCCTCGATTTGAATCAGACGAGCCCGTCGGTGATTGGTTGCGGAGAACGCAAAGTGACGTACCTCTGACGTACCAAATCTGGTCAGACCCCATTTTGAACATTACAAAACTTGATTAACAAATCTCCCAGCCCCTCTCTCAGCAGTCAAGGGTTGGCCGAGAGGGGCCTGGGTAACCGAGACTGTGTCAGGGCCAAAAACCGACTTTATAAATAAATAAAAAATAAATAAATAAATCCAATTTGTTTAAGCAGGGTAACTAGAGTTACATGGCGTAATTTTCATCTAGGCCCTGAGATCGAATCAGGATTTGAAAGTTGATTTTTGCGGAGGGAGGAAAACCGGAGAACCCGGAGAAAAACCCTTTGTTTTATAAGCGTTAACAGATCACGTGTCATTCCCTTGGGTTTTATCTCTTTGTTTCTCGGAAACGCTTGAGAAGATACGTTAATATGGATGAGCCTCAAACAAAGAATCGTACTCGCAAGGGAATGACACGTGGTCTGAAATGGGAAAACATTACACCCAGGCCGAGGAGGTCTATTCCCATTATCGAAATTAAAGGAAAAAGGAAAAACAATACAGCCAAATGAGAAATATGTTTCAAGTGTGCCATCCACAATATCGTGGTTTACTGAAAAAGTGACCACGGGCAATGGATGAGTTGCCAGTCCCCAGGCCTTCTCCTTTTATCCCCTTTATCGCAAAGGTTTCTGGGTATGCCAGTGGGCAAACAAATGTTGGAAGTGATAGTATTTCAGTACTTGAATACTTTATGCTTTGTATTTCGATTACAATTGAAGTTTTTTTATGGTATCAAACAAAAAAATGCCTCGTGGCGATCATTGTGCTGTATGGGGATGTGACAATGATCGAAGATATCCGGAAAAACAAATAGTCCTTCCACACGTAGGAATTTTAAGGTTCTACTCATCTTTGACCAAAGGAGACGTCACATCATCGGAAAAAGCCATAAGGAGAGACAATTTCAAGATCACCGTAAGCACAAAAGTCTGTAGTAATCACTTTAAATCTGGTTAAATCTGGTTCAAACCTCGTTCAAACTTTGTTGGATGTTGTTCGATCAAATCGCAAGTCAATCTTCTGATTTCTTCATGATTTCGGTCGCTTGATACGTCTCTCCACAAAGCAATCGCTCGGAAAAAACAATTTTCATTACCACGTACTAGAATTTCCTTCTTATTCATTGCTTTTTTGAAAATTAGATAAAAACAGTTAGCTAAGTGTACGATGGAATAAATTAACGATTTGTTTGCCCCCTGGCATACCCAAAATGCATTGCGATTGTCGAGAAGGATTGGGGACTGGCAACTCATCCATTAGCTAATCACCAAAAGAAGTTCTATGTTAACTGAAGTTAACCAATACTGACCTCCCGTGCCTTTCGTTGTGGTTCTATATCCAGGATCTTTGGTTAATCGAATTTCATCTATCGCAAAAATTGATTGAACTGTGAAAAAAGAGGGAAAAAATGTGAAGTGAACGCTTGATTACACAGGTAAACCAATAATACGAATAATGTTGCATCCTAAGTGTTAGCCCGCCTTGGTCAGTGACCAGTCCAGTCATTTTTCATTGGAAGGGAATAGGTGTGAAATGGGGGGAGAGGGGAGGGGGGGGCTCCTGAAAATGTTTTGGTGGCTGAGTTAAGGGTCCTTAAATATTTTGCCAGCCACTATCCATTTTAAACTCCTAGGCTCCCAATATAGCGTGGGGGGAGGGGAGGTCCTTTAGATTCTCCACCCCTCTATTGCTTGTTTGCAACCGTTCCCAAGAGAATCAAAAGGCATGGCAGCCGTGCTGGTGGTACAGACAGGACCTAATGAGAAGTCTTTCGTTAAATGGTACCAACGTGGCCACGAGGACGTAACTTGCAAGCAAGCAATTCCCTGATAAATACTGAACAGTCCATGATAATGTCATAACAATACCATCAGTTCAACTTACGATCATCTAGTTCTAGAACTCTAGGACCCAAACTATAAAAGTATTCATGCCTCATGGCGTCTTGTGCTGATATTCTCAACCGAACAGAGTACTGTTAGGAGAGTAGGAAAAGAAACTTGGTATAAGTAGAAATAGACAAGGATTGAAAAAACAAACGAGGACTCTGGCAGTGCAGAGTAGTCAAATGGTAAAATTCACACAAAATCTGGATTTATTACCTCTAAAAACTTTTCCAGCAACTCTAGACCAGAATTATCCAGTCTGCAAAGAAGAAATGCAAAAATTAAAGTATTAGGAATGCTCTACCTTTTACGTTTCAAGAACAAGGCAGGTCCTTCTGCTTAGGGATCAGTTCAAAATAAAGAAAGAAATAATACTCTAGGGAAGAGATAGAGACTGAAATGGGAAAATATGGGTGCATTATTTACTGGACTATTTAAGTAAGTGAAGATGTTTCCAATTGAGTCCCATAGAAAGTGTTCATCTTCTCTCACCTTGGTGCATGGTTTATTAAATGTTCTCTGGGATAGAGGGGAAATTTTCCTAGTTAAAAGAAAATGTATTAGAGAGCAAGAAAATAAAGAGAAATATACAGGAATAGTCTAAATTTAGTGAGCTCTTACCCCTCAGAGCCTTGTGTATGAGGGGCTGCCCATTAAATAGAAAAAGCTACCTCAAAAATTGAATGATATGGCCCAAAAGGATTCTTTCAAGTTCATAAAAACAAAGGTCTGTACTTATAGATTACAAATGTGGGTATGATGGGTTGGCCTCTTTTTACAATATAAATAATTTCAAATTCATTTTTCAAATTTCAAATTGATGAATATTGTACACAAATAATGGATGGCTTACCAGCTAAAAATATTTCATTACTTGAAATTCCTGGCCAGCTTTCTTCTGTGGGAGTCCCAAGCACCTAAGAATTTCACCACAGAGTTCCATGAATCTCAGCATTTCAGCATCTCATAAAACAAAATCTAATATCTAGCTTTTCCCGAATTCATGAAACAGTGATCATGAAACAATGGTTCCAAGTCGCGACTGAACTTGATTCTCTTGTCCATCAAGGCCAACCTCGACTTGAAACCTTTGTTTTGTCATCATCCAAGCAAAATAATTTAGGAAAGGTCTATTTAATAAGACATGGTGCACACAGAAATTCTCCATTTTTTTAATGACTTTCCAAGGATTTTTTTCATGTTTTCAAGGACAGTTTTGTACACAGTACATTGAAAACACAGCTGTAACTTCAGTAGTCTGAAGGCAATTGAGTATACTACAAGCCAGCAAAATACTCAGATGTTCTACTGCATGTTCTGCATAAGCACATGTAAAGCACCTGCAGTCTCATGGAAAATGAATACAACTCCTTCTGTCTCATACAATAAATGCTAATGACATGTTGACTATGGAATTGTATTTTTTCAAGAGTAATAATTTCAAATTCAAGGACTTTTCAAAGACAAACACCAGACTAGTATATTTAAATTCAAGTAGTTTTCAAGGATCTCTGTGCACCATGTGCAAGAAACATCTTACCTTGAATATTAAATGAAGTTCATCTTCAACTGTTGATCCAGGGAAAAGAGGTCGTCCTGTAGCCATTTCATAAAATATACATCCAACACCCCTTGAAAAGAAAATAAGGTATTTAACTGCCTAAGTTTGCATGGGATGGACAGAGAGAAACACTGGACAACAAGGAAACACTATCTTACCACATGTCTATTTGTGTTGAATAAGCTGTTGAACCAAGTAGAACATCTGGTGGTCTGTACCTAAGAAATATTCAGATAACTTTACAATAAACTCAACAACAAAAAAGTTAAGTATTATAATAATACTATTCAAAAGGTTTGGGAAAGGAATTTTGCTGTAGCATCAAATGGCTTTTGCATTCAAGCACTTTGATTGGATGGTGTGGGTGCTATTTGATTGGCTCATAGGGAAGGTCAAATGTAATTTATTGGTGGTGTCATGCATGATTTACCACTTAAACCAAAACTCTATTTTTTGTGGGGCAAAGGAGGGTATGGCAGGGTAAAAGGGTGGGGCAAAGGAGGCTATGGTGGGGTAGAGGAGGGTGGGATGGGGCAGAGGAGGGTAGGGTTGGGGCAGAGGAGGGTGGGGTGGGGTAAAGTAGAGGTAGGAGTGTAGAAGTGACAGAGAATACACTTTTCTCACACAGCAGCCATCTTGACTGAAACAATACATTTTTACCTGGCCAAAAGCACTTCAAAAAGAGTTAAGCCCCAAATAAGGGTTTTCATTCTCATAGGAATAAATAATAATGGCCGCCACACGAGAAAGGTGTATTCTCCTCTCTACTTCTTCCCCTTCTTCTGTCTATCACAAACCACACTTACCATAACGTTACAACTTCATTTGAATAAGTTTTTGTTGGGACTGATTTTGCTCTTGCCAAGCCTGAGGAAATGAAAACCAAAATGTTATCAACAACTGAAAACATTTCTCAAGGGCAAATCCATTATTTTAAAAACTAAATGCTTTGGGATCATCATAACAAAAAAGGATAAAAGGGAAGTTTACCTGTCATCTCCCAATAATATTGAATGCACTTACCAAAATCAGCCAGCTTCAGCTCTCCTCTGTCATTGATTAACAAATTCTGAGGCTTGAGATCTCTGTAATAGGATTAAACATAATATATTGTTACTATCACCACATTTTTAATTAAATTAAAAAATTACAAATTGTATATACCAACTTCACAACCTCGTAAGATTGAGCGATTCTATTGCCTCTATCTCGGAATATTGAGACCATATCTACTACCCAAGTGCAGGATATAGCTTCTCTCAAAATAAATTTGTATTTTTACTCAACGTATTGTTTTTTTTTTATAGAATCCTAGTGTTGGGTTGTGAAGTTGGTATATACTAAAATAATTATTCTCTTCACTGTCAGTGAATAGCGGTTTTAGGAATAATTACCTCAACACTTTGTGCCTCAGTAAATATTCTACCGTTATTCACCTCCAGTTCAGAGAATAATTGATAATTATTCATTTACATGTATTTTATTAATAAATTAGCTTTACAGTGATGAGTCCACACTAGACAAGTAATACTCTCACTAACTGCTTGTTTCTATAATAAATCATTACAAAAGTGAATGAATATACTACTAATATACATGTGGATGGCTTTGCAGGGATGGCAGAGCAATTATGAAAGTTAGGGATCATCAAGCTTATTAAATTCTTACTGCTTCATAGTAGAGCATGCATGCCATTCTTGTAAAAAGTAGTGGGGCTTCAAGCCCCCCCTCGCCCCCCACGTCTCCACCGTCGACTGCTTTGGCTTCTTTCCTCTGGGTTACCATACCTTAATGCTTAATGTTAACAATTCTTCTATTGCCAACTTCCCCCCCCCCCCCCAAACAGCGGTCTACTCACAGTAAATCGATTACCTGTGTAGGACCTTTCTCTTGTGACAGTAATCAAGTCCTCTTAAAAGTTGAAATAAAAATATCTGGGAAAAAATGAGACTAATGAGATAAAATTTTCTTGACTTTTGTCATTTTGGTTTTATTTAGCTTTCCTTTTCTTTGTCTTTCCCCTTCATGTTCTTGTTTGCATATACTTTCAATAAGCCTTTATTGCCCAATACATTATTCAGCCAGGTGGATGGTACTTAATCATAAGAAAAGGTATTCCCAGTTATGATCTTATGGTTTCCTTTGTTCCCTTTTTCTTTCTCTCCTATTCATTCATTTAGTTTTTTCTTCATTTTGTCATTCTTATAATTTGTCATATTTCCATCATCTCAATTTTTTCTGATGGAATTGAGAAGTTGAAGGGGAAGAAGTTGTCATGGGGGACACAACTCAATTTTTCCCATGGAATTGACAACATGCTGGCTTTGGTTGAGGGGAAAGAATTTGTCAGGGGGGGACATGACTCATCATTCTTACCCTAACATTATTCATACTCATTATTGACCCGCAATTATCCATGTACTGCTTCAAGTCTTTCTCCTGTTATCAAAATAAAATACATTCATAAAATACCATAAAACTCGTATCTTCAACCATAGATGATATTTAAATATCAACATCAAAACCAACCAACAGAGAAATTTTAGAATTCATAAAATAATTAGAAGAAATATATGCTCAAGAGATGAAAAACTACTAGCATCCAGTGTCAAAAAATGCCATATTGGATTGAGGATTGTCAAGCACTTTTTTCCTTAAATATCCAAGTTCTCATACTTTAAACTTAGTCCAAATTCAATGCAGTGAGCTTTCAAACAACTGGCTCTCATTTTTTCATCTGTAAGGATGCACCCATAGCAGTAGCATGAAACTCTTGATAAGTCTATTAAATGCACTATTATAATAATTATAGAACTTGTAAGAAATGCGAGGGGTGGTGTAGAGCACTTTTGAAAGTGTTGGGGCTTGTTTAGTAAATCCTTGTGTGTGTGTGTGTGTGTGTGTGTGGAGGGGGGGGGGGGGTCAAGCCCCTAGCTAGTCTTTTGTCTTCTCCATCAAGGGTGTAGCCAGGATTTTCTGAAGAGGGGGCCCAAACTCAAAAAAAAACCATTTTGTTTGAGCCCCCGAAACTGCAAACCAAAAAAAAAAAGAAAAGAAAAAGAAAGGGACATCAAAAAGCTGGCATTTCGTTTGACCCCTCCAAATTGCCAACCCCCCCACAAAAAAAAAAAAAAAAAAAAAGAAAATTACCATATAAATTCTAAAAAGCCACCCTTTTGTTGCCACGATAGGGGGCCCCTGACCCCCTTGGCCCCCCTGCATACGCCCCCGTCTATCCCTATACATGTCATAAGTAGTGCCTGGCTGACACACCCAGTGCAATATGATACTCCTACTAATACATGTAACAATAGGAGACCTCCCAGGCCATAACTCATGACATGTCAACTCCAGACTAAGTGCTAGCTAATGACTCAAGATAAAATTCCATTATCTGTGTGGCATAAAATGTTTGGTTTTTATCTTGAGCAATTAGCATAAATGTCAGACAAGCTCTGCAATTGCCGGGCTAGTTTGCTAAAAGATGTCTTAACTCCCAAACCATAACACAATCAAAAGTTTACTTACCAAATATTCAAAGACTAAAGTCAGTGCTTTATGAGTGTGCACTGTGTCATGGAGTGTTACAATATTTGCATGCTTCAGATCCTTTAACAGTGAGACTGAAATAACAAGTAACATATACAATATGAGTGGCGATGCTGTATCTGATTTAAAAGCTTGATCCACAGGCAAGAGATTGTAGATAAGATACAGCATTGCCATGCATATTGTATCTTGCTTATGATACGTCTAGGTTAGCTATATTGTTTTTACTAAAATTTTGAACAGACATGTGAATTTGGCTGAGAAAATCAGCTATAAAGTTATGCAAATCAGGACGATTCTGTATGAGATATACAAGCTCCTCCACACTTATGATTTTCTATTGTCTTTGCCTCATTAATTATTCATGAGTATTATAAATAACAATACAATAATTCCAATCAGTTTTCCACTGTCTGATCTCTTATTTAAGACAGATGACATCAAAAAATGCTGAAAACTCAAGTGGAACTATAGCGGTAATGCAGGGATGGATCCAGGGGAGGAATGCAGAGGGTGCACATCCCCCTGAGATGAGCTACTTAACAGTCAATTATGGATTTAATATTATTTACTTTTGGTGCTCACTCCCAACATAAATGGCACACCTCCCTCAAAAAAATCCTTGTTATACACATTCATTTAATTTAATATGTTAATAGAAAAATCTAACAGAAATAAAATAAGAGTGTTGTGATTAAATGTTTCTTCAAGCAAATTTTTCTTGGAAATTTTTCCCAAGAAAAATTTGCTTGAAGAAACATACAGTAATCACATCACTCTTATAAATTTACCAAGCAACACAAACACTTAATACTTAGAAATAAAATAATTGTGTAATAAGAATAAAATATATCAAAATTACTAGAAATAAGCAATAGAAAAACATATATGATATCTGAAGATATCTGTTACCAAAGAAAATTTTTAAGGAATTATATTTAATTGATTTTTTCCTTGGACCCAAAAAACCCCCCACTGGTTCAGGGGAATTAGGTGAAGGGGGGGACATATATGTAAGAGGAGTGTAATACTTACCCTCTCTGATAGCGGTACAGGGGGCTCCCTCTTCATGCTCCAGCCTAATCTCTTTGAGTGCAACTAAGTTATCTGTTAATCTAGGTCAAATGTACAACATCAGTGTTTAACATCTGTTCTGCACATGTCATGGTGAGAGATGTCAAATGAAATGACAACGTCTCCAGATGTTGGTCTTTGTTCCAACTTACAGCCTCAGGTACTCAATGATAAGCATATTGTGAATTATAGATGATGAATTATTGATAAGATACATGGCAAAGAATATGAGATCAAGTAGCATATATGTTGTAAAACTAATAAGTTTGATATTTAACTGAACTAACTTAATAATAAACTTATAACCCTGACGATGGCCAAAATGGCCGAAAGCTTGGTCAAAAGACCTAATAAAATATTTATATTTACGTGGATGAAGCGACTTTTACATCAACTTAATGATTCCATCATACATGATTATGAATATAGAATAGGTTCAATCCCTGGACCTGCTATCTCATGTGAGTAGAGTTGTTTGCTGGTTCTCTCCTGTGCTTCAAGGGTTTTTCTCCAGTTTCTCTGGTTTTCCTCCCTCCACAAAAACTTTTAAGTCCCAATTCCATCTTTGGGCATTCACCTTAGATTGGAGCCTAGCTATGTTGTGAATGGCCCACGTTGTATCATGACAATGAAAGTTTAACAGATTAATAGATAGAGCCAAAACATTGCACATCAATCTATCTTCAATTGTAATAGGGGATTGTCTCCCGGTTCAACAGCCTACCCCAATTG
>JAADYU020085341.1:0-13556 GCA_011763375.2 Heteractis magnifica
TGTGTTAATTATTATGGTCCTAACTGTCAAAAGGCGTTAGCATTTAGCAATATCATTTCGCATGTCTTTTGAAGATAAAGTCCAGTTTTAATCGCGTACCCGAGTATTAAAACTTCGATTTTATGGCTATCGTCGTTGCTATTAAGACAGAAACTCCGGAAGTTTTGATCTTCAGAAATAATTGTCACGCTTTTTCGTGTTGAGCAAAGACCCAGTATATTGAATTTAATCCTCCTTTTCGTCCCTTTGTGGATCTCTAACTAAGAAATTTCGTTACTTCAGTATCAAGTCGCTCTAATGCCACAGAATGAAATTTTTTCGGCGATGTAAAAGAGGAGACAGGCTCACAGATTTTAGTTTGTCGAAGGCTTCTGATTAAAGCAGAGCTATCATCGGAGGTGGTAGGAGTTACAATGAAAAGCTCTGTGTCCTCTGTTTTCTCTCTATGTTTGTCGACATATGAAGGTTAAATATAATACAGCCTGCCTACTCATACTTCGTCACTTGTTCTTTGAGCTATTGTCATTTTACGCAGAACGTTTGATAATGAGGGAATTTTATCTGCTAGCAATTTCTGGTATTAGAAGTATGCTTTCTAAGTCGGCGTTCTGTCTGAAGCGCGCGCAAAAATAGACTCAACGCATTCCTAAATCACGAGTTAGATTCAAATGTCTTGGTTAATTTCTCAGATATCTCTGATTCCCCTTATTTAATACCAAGCCGTTTGTTGCAATCATAAAATATTTCATCAGAGAACTGCCGCTGTTCAAACAGAGTGTCAACCCTCGTGATTTATGTAAACCAACATGCGTGACATCTTGTCTATAATTACCGACCTGTCGACCTTGGAGCTACGATGAAACTTGAAATGCTTTGCCCATTTACGATGAGTCAGATCCACAGAACTCGCACTTGGGCAGTGCTTGGCCACCGACATGAGTTCTGGGATTGTGTAATGTAATCGGTTCCTCAAATCAGCATCGATTTCTCTCGTCATCTTTCCTAAAGGCAAAGTGAGATCAGTTTCCTGTTTGACGGCACTGTCTGAAACTACGAGAATCCCAAATAACTACTACGGTTACTTGGTATCAAGCCTTTGACCTGTGAACAACTAACATCCGAAGAACACGTAAGATAATTAACATAATAACGATTCATGTGCTCGACATGATAGTCAAAGTTTAACGGGTCATTTTGGGTGCTTTTGTAAAAACAGCCAAATTGTGTTTCAACGAGAAAATGAGTTCATATCGAGGGTACCAATCTGTGTCGTGAGATCTTGGGTTATCATCAGTGGACTTGATTTTCATTAGACGTGGTTTTCGAAGAACTGCTTTATATATCTTGTAACATGCGTCGCTTACTCGCTTGCTGTCCATCTCGTTTGTCGTAACACAAAGCCCAAATCCCAGAAAGTGAAAAAAAAGTCTTATACGTTTAGCGATCACTCGTGGTCTTAATCATTATCTGTTTGACAAAAGTGATCAGCCGAGCAACTCGAAAGCGAATGCTCTAGCTAACAACGACATGATTTGCTAAATGCTATTCCGGTTTAGCCGTGATAACTTTCTCATTTACGTCTGTACAAAGGTGTAAATTGCTGTTTACTCGCCATAAGTTTAGCTTTTAACAGAGTACGCGATAATTCTTTTGGCCTGTTATACTCCGGTAATTTTACCGCCGTTGCTCTTGCTGTGGTGTACAACGAAACACGTCTCATTTATGTTCCGTTAAATTTAAAACGGATCAAAACACAGCCATGAAATCTGTAAAGATGCTGCTATCCTTTCTACTTGTCCTCGAATGTCCCATCGTTATGCGCCGCAGCAAATTGGTGGTTTACAATTTTCGTGACATTGAGATGCAATAGTGCGTATAGCTGAATATTGCCCCTCGGGCCATAGTCGCCTGCTCTAATTACGCTCTAGTAATACTATAGTAATACTACCCTTGCTCCTTATATGACAATTGCTCCCATATATGGCATGCGCTGCTATGGAGACCCGACAGTTTCAACAGACCATGTCAAAGTTCAGAGCTTTCAGACATGACACCCTCGAGTTTTTGCATAGCAAAGGATCGATGTCCTACGTCTAGAGCGTGCCCTTCCTTCAGCTAGCTTGAGCTTTCCGTATACGGTGCTTGAAAGTCTTTCAAGGCAGTTTCGCCACTCTTGCTCTTATTCCCGCGTCTGAAGTAAGTGCAATCGCGTTTTTAGTGGCTCATTTAATATCATTATGGCTCGTTTCCGAACAGACGTCACGAAATGACTAAATTATCGGAAGCCTCACAGTTCGGTAGATTAAAGAATCACATCACTAACTGTGTCCGTTGTATTCTGTTGTATCAGTAGCGGTACGCTGGGATAATGGCTTTAGTTGCAGCCCCTACATGGAGGGAGAACACGGAGAGCCAAGAGGACACGTCCGAGAAGAATGGCCAAATCGAGTGCGCTGTTTGTGGGGACAAGTCTTCGGGGAAGCACTACGGGGTTTTCACTTGTGAAGGGTGCAAGTCTTTCTTCAAGCGTAGTGTCCGCCGCAACTTGACCTACACATGTCGTGCTTCAAGGAACTGTCCCATAGACCAGCACCATCGAAACCAATGCCAGTACTGCCGTCTGAAAAAATGTCTCAAGGTTGGAATGCGGCGTGAAGGTAAGAGAATTTCCGCGCCAAAAAAGTTCAGCGCTCGCTGGGGCTTGGACGTTGTTCTGAAGCCCCTAAGTATCTGTTCTAGTATCTACAGGGAATTGATTGTTAGTTGAATGAACCTTTTCACCTTTTGGCTCGACAGCTGTGCAGCGAGGTCGTATCCCTCCAACACAAGTACCGCAACAAAATCCAAGTCACCCTGGCGTAAATGGTGAAGGATCCAATGGTCACTCTTACCTTTCGGGATTTATTGCTCTGCTTTTACGAGCTGAACCATACCCGACCACTAGATTCCAACAGGGCCTAAACATGCCATGTGGAATCATGGGCATTGAAAATATTTGTGAACTGGCTGCTAGGCTGCTGTTTAGTGCTGTCGAATGGGCTCGCAATATCCCGTTTTTTCCTGACCTTGCTGTTACAGATCAAGTAGCATTACTGCGTTTAGTTTGGAGCGAATTATTTGTATTAAATGCTGCCCAATGCCCCATGCCTTTACAAGTCGCTCCACTTCTTGCTACGGCCGGAATTCACTCGAATCACATGTCACCGGATAGGATGGTGTCTTTTATGGACAACATAAGGATTTTTCAAGAGCAAGTGGAAAAACTAAGAAGCATGCACGTTGATGCTGCAGAATTTGCCTGCCTGAAAGCTATCGTTTTGTTTACCTCAGGTAAGAGAGTAGTGAATCAACAATGCCATGAATTAGTAGCGGTGCATACGATTCAGTATTTCATTCCTCTGATCTATCCATCAAGGAAGCTAATGGCCAGATTTATGAGCAGCGCATACTGTGAGGATAAAGGTTTATCTTTATTTTTATTCAAAACTTTGAAAGGGTGATAAAGGCCAAGCTAAACACTACACAGTGAGTGAGTTTCACTTTAGTGCGAGCTATTCACTCCAGTTCTGACAGCCGGACGACACTGAGTGCAATTACTTCTAGGCTTACCAAATCCTCCCCTCAATACCGCCCTCCTTAATTCATAAAACTGAGCTTAAACAAATTGGTCTCTGTTTTGCTTTTGCCCTAGATGCGTCGGGGTTAACCGACCCAACTTACATAGAAAGTTTGCAAGAAAAGACACAGTGTGCATTGGAGGAATACTCGAGGAACCAGTATCCGAATCAACCAACACGATTTGGGAAACTTTTGCTCCGACTACCTTCACTCAGAAGTATAAGTTCCTCAGTGGTGGAACAGCTCTTTTTTGTACGACTCGTAGGAAAGACGCCAATTGAAACGCTTTTAAGGGACATGTTGCTGTCTGGGACGCCAACATCATGGCCTTACTTACCTTGTTCGTGAACTTCAAAGTTGTGAAAACGCGAAAAAGCATTTATTACACGAAGCCGAACTCGGTCAAAGCGGACGAGGTACTAGGTTAGCTTCTCGCTCTTGTGTGTGTTGTGTGTTTATTTGACCAAAATATTTTTAGATGAGAGGAATGCCTTCAAAAGGCCACCACTCGATCGATGACTCCTCTTCGCTGTGCTGTGCGTCGAGGAAGTCATTCCCTTGGCTCAGGGCCGTTAAAGTTTATCCATTTTAAAGTAGTTTAACTATATTTGGGAGAAAGAAAACCTTGTAGTTTATATATATATTTACAAGTTAGAATTTCTATGTTTTAAAAGCAAAAATCTAAGATTTGATAGCGGTTTTATCGAGTTTGAATACTGAAAAGTCGAAGATGGACTAAGATAATTCAATCAAGTATACGTTTCAGTCTTAAAGAAAATATCACGACAGACAAACTTTCCTCCAAAGTTTGGCAAGATAGCTCGTAACGACGTAAAGAAATGTAATTTTTAGTCGCAAAATGACATAGATCAAATAGAAAATAGATAGTAAGGATATTAACTGAATATTTTTTCTTTATACTATTCAAGTCCTAGACACACAATGACCAGAGATTTTAGTTCTATAAAGCCTCAGTTAAAGCATTTTTATTTTCACAATCTCTCCACAGTAATGATTGTTTTGTTTTTCTCATACCAGTTACATGTCTTTTGAAGACAGTACCTGTTTAGATTCTGCATGGACAAAATATTAAAAACAGTTTTTGAACAAGTAAATGTAGAAGTGTTGGCTTTCTATTTACTGTTGTCAGTGCCTTGGGGGTTGTTCTAAAACCTTGAAACTGTTTATTCTCGACGCTGTCGTTTTATCCTTTTGTCATTCGCAGTTATAAACACCTCTTTTGCACCTAGCTGTCCAGTTGAGATTTGTGCTGACATCAATTTTGATAAGATGTTGCAAGGTCACAGTTTCCTTAAAAGCAAATTGGTTGTACAATTCCGATCTATCGTGATCAGCGCCAAGCGTGCGTCCACAGAATTGCTCATCTGCTACCAACAGCTTGAAGACGAGCTTACCGAAATCCTAACTACTTAAGACTTTAGTTAACATAAATAGAACCTCGAGGATTCTCTCGCCTTATTAATCTTATGTGGAGCGTTTCTATGGATTCCACTTTACACTGTCTTAACCCATTGCTCTCCAGTGATAAATTATTCCGTATTTCCGTCTAGTGAAACCAAAGGTCTCAGTTGAAGAAGGTACAACTTTATGGTTTCAGTTAATTCATCAAACAATGGCTAAAGCCATCAATACATTGGATCTAGACTAAATTATCCTTCGTGCAACTAGGAAGACAAGAAATTAGCGGAAGGGAGGACTATATTTGTAATTGTTAAATTGGTTTATGTAACTTGCAGCTGTGAGTTAGCAGTAAAATTTGTAAGCGGGCAAACTAAGGAATCTTTAGTGAAGTTTTGGGGCCTGAAATTCGAGACGTTTGAGGCGGGTACGAAGTCTGGGATGCGCTCCAACTCGCTCCTTGGATTTGTAATCCTGGTGTCATGTTTAACAAACTTGTGTGCAGGGAAGGTCACGGAGAAAATGAAGCAATTCCTGTTCTTTCCTGTATGATCTACTGCCTTTGACGACGCGATAAAGCACTCATTATTCTAAACTTTTACTTTCTAAATCGTCAGTTGCGAAGAAGTCGATTCTCGCTACGAAATTCTTGGCATCCTTTTCGAATTCTTCTTTTAGTGATTGTTGTTTTGTTTTGCTTTTTAGTGCTCAATGGTAGATTTATTTTGAACTTTTCTATTAAGGTCAAGCAATATTCTTGTTTTATGGATGTCCCACAGCGAGCATGACTCAAGAGAAACTCTTTGATCAAATCCTTCAGTGATATCTCCTACACGAGCATCAGTCAAGTGGTGCTACTACCGAGCCGTTTCCAGCGTCATCTTTCCTAATTTCATTAAACTAAACCAGCTATTTCACGCCGAATACTTTCCTACATAAGCATTATAACCGACTTTCGCTTGCCCATCACTATAGCAAGAAGAGTCGTCGCGCGAGCCAAGATAAGCAGGTCACTTCGACAGGAAAAACCTTCAATTAAGTGAGAAAATAAGTCGTGATTTCGCCTTTGTGACGGACGATTTATAGTTATAGCATGGCAGGAATTGACCTTTGGGGGAATCGAATTTGTTAAGCGAAAGTAGAGTTATTGGGAAGGTCACACCATGTTAGCTTACTTAATAACAAAGGCATGTCCCTATCAAACACTAGATCGCTTTATTGATGTTACTCTTATGGGGTCAGAAATGTGGTCGTGTAAGAATATTCTTCATAAGGTACACTAGACTTTGATCATTAGGTCGTACTTAAGGAACCAACCGTTGAATTTAAGCCAAACGATTCGAGAATTTCCCATTAGCCCCAAAGAATTATGATTCTAGACAAGAGGTAAACAAAACATCTTGTGAATTTACATGACCGATTCGAGTTTTTATTTAAAATAGTATGGCTTGTTTGCTTAAGTCGTTTGTGACGAGTTACTTGTCATTCTCCTTTGAAGAGGGGCCGACAGGGCATAAGCTGTAAAAACGAACTTTTCTCAAGAAATGTTTGGATAGAATTTATTGACTTTCCTAAAATATCCCAGAGTAAAGTGAATTCTTTCCAGAAAGCAGCGTCACCGATTCATCGCTGTACACCCGGGTTTTTTCTGGCAGAACTAAGCTACAAGTTTGTGTGATGGGGTTTTGGGTTAACACACACAGCTGTACTGTCCTTTTTATTACACAATTGCCGACCTATTGAACTCATCCTTGCGAAGGTCTCTTTACGGACCATGTCGCACTCCTAGTTTAAAGCAAACGATACATGCGCCTCAGTAACTGCCCAACATCCCCGTTTTTGCGTTCTTATACAACTTTAAAGCCGGTAAAAAGGAAATTTAGATTGCGTGTCCAGCTAAAATCTTGCGTGCTTCGGTCTGTTTCAACATTGTCTCAGAAATATGCATATGAGATGCTGTCCAATTTTCATAGATTGATTTGTGTCTCGGTCGGCAGTTTGCCTTTTGTATTCCATCCCTTGAAATGTTTACAAGTTATTTCTGTAATTTGGGACTATTTTGTGCTGCGAAGCAACTTCGGTAATCACGCAACGTGAAGAACAAGACAGCATCGCTATCCAGGATGTTGCCCTTTGACAGTTCTAACAAACGCGTTAAATGTTACTGGCCCCAGTTATTGATTCTCAACATTAAACTTATCAGTCGCGCTCCAAAACGCATATGTTAATGAATGGACAGTTTATAGTTGCATTCCTCTTGATACGTTTCAATCAATATATTAATTAGTCTATTGTTCTTTGTTAGGCCATACGATGTTCTTTAGGTTGACTGATTCAGTCCCTTGTTCTCTGTTATGGAAAACTCAATAAGGCAAGATGTTTGGTTTAGCTCCATGCCTATCTAGCTACCAAACATAGAGTTTAACCTCTACTTTCTTATACGAAACCCCTTACGATAAAGGCAAGACCGCATTTAAGGTTGGGATAACATCACCCTAAGCTGTTTCCCAAAGAGCAGACTGAACAAAAACACACGGACTTGGCCACAAACTAAGTATGAAAACCAATATCGCCCGCTTGTTTGGCCCGTGATTTGGGGTTTCTGTGGGTACAGTGGTCTCACGACACGAACCAACTTATCCTTTATCGCACTTTATCATCAATAAAAACCTTCAAAACCTGCCTTTTCTTAAACGAACAATTCCCTGGTATCAAGTAGCTGGATGTTTGGCTGTCATACCACAATGGTGTCTCGTTTACCAAAATAAACTCTGCTGTATGTTCGCTTAAACCTACATTAAAACTACGAATTCTTGAGTGTTTTTAAGGGAACTTAGTTATTTTGAGACCTTGGGACGTATCTTGAGAAACGCATGCTTTGTGACATCTTGTGTCTTTGGTTCCCTGGTTGCGTGACATGGACTTTGCCTGAACAGTTGATAATTGCCCTTCTTAAGATCCATGAGCACTGTCATGGGATCCTGTCACGGTCAAAACTAGGAGGTTGCTGAACTGTAGCTGTCACGCTGTAAGTTTGTTTTTGACGGGGCTGTTGCTTTTGTCATGCAAATAGTGGCTTTTCGTTTTTACATGTTATACGAGTTAGAGCTGTTGCAGTGTCACTGCTGAAGACAACAATGGCAGGAAGATTTGAGAGTTGTTTCGAGGTAAAATTGGGAGAGCCAGAGGAGAAAGAATTCTCATTCCTGAAAATATTCAAGATATATCTTGATTCCGTCTTTCTACAATTGTTATCTTATTTACCTTTGGCTTAGTTAATTCCATTCATCCTTCTTAGACTACTCTTATTCATTCCAATTAGTTCTGATCAGACGGTATCTTAACCCATGTTATTTTTAGCGATAAATTGAGAGAGTTTCCTCCTAAACAGATGTATCGTCATCCCAGAACTTTTAAGTAGTGCATCACGAATGCTTTCTGTACTTTCTCCTCTTTATGTTCAATATTCTTACTTCATGGTGCTTTTTTGTTTTCAATTGCTTTGGAGGAAATTGCTTCAGGCATTTTATATTGAAACTTCAGTCGAAAGATATAACTGCATTGTGTTTTATTCATGCATGCGATGTACTAATTTCTTCTTCTCTGCTTCCATTAGACCTTTTTCTCTCTCTTTTTCTCGTCTTTTGGGAACAATGATTTAAAAGTCTTTATCTTTTTCTTCTCTAGACACTGTTAATCTTCCATAAGTTTGCTCTTTTAATGAAAGTTTTCGGATAAAGAAAAGAGATCTACTATGTCTGGAGTTCTAGATTGTTCTGCTGGTGAACCGCCAGACTTTTCGACAAAACAAACTTGAAAAAAAGTTAGTCTTATTTCTCCAAACCGAGGTCTAAGCCGATACTGGCCTTGGCTGCTTCAGCTTTTCCACTCTCTTGCTAGGAATTATTCACCTGTAGTAGTCCTGATTTCGGCCAAATGGACCTCAATGTTATGATGGGAGGTCGCTCCTACCAAGATAGAAAAGAAAGCAGGTCAGAAAACAAAACACTTCCCAACATGAAACTTCCTCATAACCTGAATAATATTGCTCCTTAATTAATATAATAACAATAAGTTCTTATAGAATAAAAAAGATGAAAAAACTGTTTTTACTGTCTCAGTATTTCATTGATGTTTAAAAAAGACAGAAAGGAATCTTTCAATCCTTAGAAATATTAAAATCAATCTCATCTCTAAACTCGGACAGCCATAATTTTTGTTAAAGTAAATTATTTTATCGAGTGAAAGTAGCCTATTCTTATGATATTTATGATTATCTTTGGCTTCATTCTGACTACCAGCGTGGGAAACGAAGCTTCGAAACAAACATGAAGCGTGCTCCAGAGCATCCTTATTAAATCAGCCCCATCAACAACAATGTATCCCTAAGATTGAGAAAAGCTAAAACTGAAAGAAAAACGCATTACAATGACCATTTATTCCCCCTGAAAAGCAAGTTTTCCTTTCCTGTCATCATCAAAGTGTTTCAAAGGCAGTTAATTGATTTTCCAGTCTGCTACTGCCCATTTTGCCGCAAGCTGAATGTCGAGCAGTTGTTGATCATAACGTCCACCGACAAGGAACTTTCTTTGTACGACTTTACATGTTTATTGTGATCATGTTTATTGCTTCCCCCCTTCTCCACCTCCGTCTATTGAAATGAGAGAGCGAAGTACCTGTTGTATATTGAAACAAAACACACCATGGGATACCGAATAATACGGGTCGTTTTACTTGACATGCTGCGACTTGTAATTATTTTTATACGTAACGTGTCTTAGGGATGATTCATTGACGGTTTGAATTCAATTATTATTACTTTCATTTTCGTGGAGAGCTAGAGACAAACAAATCCTATTTCCTCGTTGCTTGGAATAGAACAACAATAACACTGAATCCTCCAGCCACGTGCAAGCAGCCGGAAGAACTCATTGAAATCAATTTCCGGTCGAACAGAGTTAAGCAGAGTTAACAGTTCCTGTTATTCCACCGAAGAAGGTTTTATATCCCGTTATTTACATTTAAGTACTGACTATTCTCGTTGCTGGTTTACCAAATGCTTGAGCGATAAGCTCGAAAGCTTGAAGCCCACAGCCCTTCATTATTTTTCACAGCTGCTTCTCAGAATTAATAGCTTTTCCTCTAATTACAAAGGGGTTGCCTACAACAAGGCTTGACCGGTTATTTCTGACGTTACTTAACCCATAACAGAACCTTATTGGAGTTATCAAGCTTTGGTTCAGTGCCTGCAGGTCCAAATTGAGATGAGAACAGGCTGGTTTATCTGATAGGAGAGCTGATTAGATGCGATTTTATTTACGAAACAGCACTCTCTAAACGAGGAAGATGGTTTATCAAATTCCCACTTTGCCAAATAGAATCTTTTTTTTTTTTTTTTTCCCGGCTTTTCAATTTTTTCTATTATCTCGAATTAACAGTTCCTGATGATTTCATTTTTTCAATTGATATGCTACGAGAATGTCAAGATGGGATTGAATTAATAAAAAATCTGCATAAAATTTACTTTTACATTCGAATCTTGTTTTCAAAATGTAAGCTAGAATAGCTGTCTGTGAACCGATACTGATTTGTTAGTTTTTTCAATAAGTACTTGACGCTAGCACTTTTTAGGGTCAAATATCTTCCTTTTACGCAACCATAAACAGTATTTCTATAGTGTCAAAAAAAGGTGAACTTCTATCTTGACATTCTATGTAATCTCAGACACTGTTACTCTTGGCAAATGTTTACTTTCGAGACAGAAGTGTTAGACGAATACAACATTATCTAGATTAATTTCATTGCTAATTCAAAGACCCAGTTACTGTTGACTTCCTAAATAGGCTGCAAGCTGTTTGAACTTCAGAGGCAATTCTACACTTGTTATCAAGGAAGGTCGACGCTTTCCATTAAACTACTTTTAAATGTTATCTCAGTGCTTGAGGAACAATTTAGTAATTACGGTCTTCCAAACAGAAACTTGGCCAATGAGTTCAGAGTGGGCGGTATCAGTAACCGAAAGGCTTGTGTTTTTGTATTGAATGATAAAGCTTAGGATTTTGCCGACTACCTTGCGTTTCTTTTGTAACAAGACATTGATCTCTACTTTCTAATCAATGCTCCTTGCTGTCTGGATTGTTAAGAAGTCGTCTTTACCCCATTGAAGTACTTGTTGAATATGAATAGCCTTTTACGTGAAACTTTAATTTCGAGGGGTTTTGAATTGATGGGAAAAACGAGGGCATATATAAGCTACGTCTTCCTGTTTATGATGTGGCATTTTTTCTGTTGTCTTCTGTTGCTAACGACGTGGAATTCTACCTCTTCTATATCGACACATATTGGTCCAAATCCTAGATAGGCAGTTTATATATAGACTAATGTATAGTGTAAGGAAAATCCATGTCTTTTTAAGTAAATCTAGTATTTTATATTTTATATTTCACGTAATGCTCCCGCCATTGATAACGCTAGGGATGTAGCTGAATATGAATCCAAATTTGAATACCACGACGACTAGAATCAAATGCAATAAAAAAAGCCAAATGAGTTATGAACAACGTCTTGCTAATGGCTAGAATCAAACACTCATCTGTTTTTCCCATTCAATTTCTGCCGACAAGAAACGTGCTACATTAGTTGTTTTATGATTAAATTCTTTATTTCGCAAATGAATGCATTTTAGTGATATTATAGAAATAATCTAACAGTGGGGGTAAGTCGGTGTGCGTTAAGGGTTACAAGGATTTTTTTAATATTAACCGCACCTACGCATGCGCAGGTTGTGTTAATAGATTGCCAGAAAACTTAAGACATGTTATGTCAGTATTCCATGTACATTTTGATTTCGACTATTCCTAAGCGAGCAAAAGGGAAGGATCAAAACATCACAATCAAACAAGTCGATGAAGAGAGAGTTCTGTTAAAGGACTTAATGGACCGGTCATTACTATTAGAGGGGGGGAGGGCTGGTGCATGTTTTTAAGAGGCCCTCGGCCTTTCCTACTGCAGAAAAATTGTTGACCACCCATAATATCTGACAAAAATTGATATGATCTCCCTCCAAGGCCTGTACAGATTTTTGTGACCCTACCCTTTGAGTTTGCATGAAAAATAACGACCTTCCCTAAGAACAGTTGGCGATTTCAGGGTAATATGACAAAGACTGGCCTCTATCAAAACTAGGATCACAAACCAATACGATTAGACCTTATCCAGAATTGTCTTGACTTGAATCACCACGAAATAATGGCATCAAGTCGAGTTAGGTGTGAAAAATTGTGTATGCATTTATTATATTGCTGTCTTCTCCAATCTCGACTTGGAACCATTGTTTCATAGTCTTAATGTTACAAGACTAGATGCCATTGTGCCTATGGATTGGGGTGGTTTAATTATTATCTCTAATATATTTAGTATAATAATTATATAAAGAATGCATGGATGGATGCATGGATAGATGAATGGATGCATGGATGGGTGGGTGGGTGGGAGGAAGGAAAAGATGTGGGATGGGTGGACTTCAAGCACATTTTTATGGACAGTTGAGTGCACTAGAAAATAAGATTTAGAATGAATGTGGTACTTATGGATGCTAGGCCTCTGCGAAAGAGTAGGCATGGTTATTTCAATTCTATGTCGATGCCTGTGCCGCTTGAATTAAATCGAGTTGCTCGATGCTTCGAAATGAAACATCCTACAGACACAATCATGCATGGAGAAGAGCAACTAGATCAAATAATTTTAAAGAGACTGATAAATACCATGAATTACAACAAGAAATTCAGCCCTAAACTCATACGATACCAAGCAAAAAAGCTGGCAACACTCTTAAGGAGACATCGTCACATGTTGCTTTGCACAAAACGTCAGCTATGTCAATATATCTGTGTTTTATTATCGGTTTTGTCTACGTTTTGAAAGACTGTTCATGACAATCTATTCTGCTCTCGTACGCTCCAATAATCCACTAAGAAAACCAAGGATGTCGATCAAGTGCATTCAGCTGATTAAGTAAATAAGATAGGTTCAGAGCACGTACCACTGAGTGCTAGACTGTGACTTCAGCTGGAAAACCCAAACAAATCCACATGAAAATCTAAAAAAATACGATGCTTTTATAGGTAGAAATATTTCAAAAGCCTCAAGGTAAACATATTTCAGTGAAAAGTAAAGTATTCTGGTAAAAGTTATTGGGAATAAGTTAAGAGTTATATCATAATACTACATGACCATACGATCCAGTATTTTCAATCGACAAGTGCCTTCTAGTTTATTCTCGTCTAAAGTACTCACCCAAGACTGATATATTATTGAAAAGTTTGGAATAACAACGTGGATTGCTTTCAAAAAACATTGTCGGTTCAAATTTTTAGTTATTCTTTTAGCAAATACCTAAAAAATGATGGAAAAAGTGATGCTAAATAAACCTTATGAGCTAGTGCAACCTCGGTAATTTCTTTAAGGTGATCAAAATATCAAAATATTCTTAACATTTGCACTAGTAAATATTTATAAAT
>JAADYU020085452.1:0-13554 GCA_011763375.2 Heteractis magnifica
CTGGCCCAACGCGCACTTGAGTCTTAAAAGTCACCGCCCTTAGAAATATCCTGGATCCGCCCCTGCAACTTGGATAGTGACCAAGGTGCACTATAGTCTAGCTTGGGTCCATTGATTTGACTGTTCATGCATTTAGTAGTGGAGATGTACAGAAGAGAACAAAAAGGACCTTGTTAGCTGATTTAGATAAGGTATATGCTAAAGGTAGCATCACCTACCTGTGCACCCACAGTTACCTAAAAATTAATTAAGAAATTTAACACTTACTATCAGTGAGAATATAAATTGACCGACTGAAAAAAGTCAGTAATTTCGAAAAAGTATATAGATAAAAAAGAAATAATACAGTTGCATACTAACCAATAGGTATCGAACCTGGATTACACATACCTATACATAACATAAAGCCATTACTGTATTATTGATGAATAAATTAGCGAAAAATGCGTTAAATTGGTAATTTTTTACAAATTCTATGTGCAGCAGGAACCAAGCTGATAAAATGAATCGACTTACTGTTCTACATATCCCCACATTTTTTAGGCCCAATAGGCCATTTGCATGATAGCGTCATTTTACTACCAAGACCAAAATGCTGTGTCAAAATGCATTCTTATTCAGATTTCTCTACTCTCCTAGGAATAAAGAAACAATTGGTAAATAGAAGCCACTCAAAGCATTCTGGTCTTGGTAGTAAATTGCGCCAGCATGCAAATGGTCTATTATAGTGCGAATCACAAAACCGTGGGCACCTAGAAATATTTCACGAATGTTTCTAATGTTTTTAGCCAATCAGAAATTGCTCTTTAACCACAAAGATAACGTTTCTGATTGGCCCAGAAATATTCCTGAAATATTTGTAGTGCCCACGATTTTTCGATTCGCACTGTAAAAAAATAAATAAATAAATAAATAAAATAAATAAATAAAAAAAAACCTGTTCAGTTAGGAGTCGGCAAAAATACACATTTTTTGGCTGACATGTTGGCTGACAGGCCACTTTCTCCTTCTGTCAAAATTTTTAACCTCTTGTCATCCAACATAGCTGTTGTTTCGAGGCGTGCAAAATTTTCTTTCAAGTAAAAAGATAATTGAAGTACGTGAAACTTACCACCGGGACAACATCCGGGACACATCCCACCGAAGCACTTTGTTTTTTGTGGTGCAACAGCATCATTTATCTTTGTAGTTTCCGGTCGCTTATGAGACACCTTCAGCATCAAAGTCTTTCTCCCTTCGTCATCTTTTTGCGGGTAAATTTGTATTATCGTTTCATCATAGTTATTCATGACTTTTGGGAAAAGAAGCTTGGCCAAAGTCATCGGTAACTCCACCTTGAATGATCGCTTGCTGGGATTTGATTGGCTCAAGTTATATTCTCGTTTTATGGCAGTACGCTTTTTGGAAAAGATTTTGTCTATCTTGCTTTTTACTTCACTGTTTTCTGCTTCTTCGTCAGACATTCCTGAAGATTTTATGGGCACTTTCTTTAAACTTTTATCGTCTTTGATAACAAATAAGCCCTCCTCAGGCAATGCAGACTTTACTGTTCTTGCATCATCAACATTTTGAGTAAGTTCCTTGAAGTTTTTCTCCGTTTCTGAATAATTCCTTCTTAATGTGTTCCAAATTGCCTTGGCTTTTGCATTGCCATATATATTTCTTCTTGATATTTTCATTACTATTTTATTGTTCGTTTTATGTTTTTTCTTCCTTTTCCAGAACCTCTTTCCTACATTGTCCTTCTTCCATGCAAGATGTTGCTTGGATGGACCAACTTTATCCTCACCGCTCAACTTTTTGCTAGGAATATGACCTTTCAGTTTGCTGTTAACGTTCATATATGAGTTCTCGTGTAGTTTGTTTGTGTTTTGTTTAGCAAACCTATGAGTAGGTTGAAGAGATGTTGATTCATGATATAGTACGTCCCTTTTATCATTTATTTCTACTGATGGCTTGCGAATGTTTGCCAAAAATACTTTACCAATGCTCTTTCTTTCTTCCTTCCTCACATCATTGTCTCTTTGGAGGTGTTCATCTATTTTATATTTAAGAAAAGAGAAAAGCCAAATAGAGAATAGGTAAACGATGTAATCTCAACTATACTGACAGGTATACTGTATACCCAAATATGCGTCGGAATCTGTTATCTGTGATGGTCATGGGACCTGAGAACATACATCTTAAACCACTTTACAAGCCTGCAATCAAGCCTTGCAAATTTTTGGTCACTGTGAATGGGAAAAAAATTCGCCTAGTGAGAGTTGCCGAGCTGGAATTTCCAGCCTGAAACCTAACAAGGAACATACTCCGCACTATTACCGGTCTAGCTCGTCTCTTGGTAGTTCTTGGGGCTAGGCGATTTTTAATTGACATTAGAAAGTAGATCATTTACTATAGAACAGCGAGCCATACTAAAAAATAATGGGTTTTTCCAAAATATTGAAATTTTGTTTCAAACATTATCTAGTGGTTTGTTCTTGAATTCTGTTTAGGTTCGGGAAGTGGCCACGTGAAAATAAGCAATTAGAGACTATCGGAAGCAAAATCAATTCAATAAACATGAGGCTTCTATAACACTAAGATTTTATAAGATGCTAGAGTGCATTCCATATGTCCGTGAAAAACTTTGTAAGAAATTGCACAAATTTTCACAAATTAGTAAGTTCAGTAAACCGACAATGACATCCTAAGACACAAGTTGAATCAAGTGATTTGATTTTAAACAACTAAATGATAACGACAAGAGACACAAGAAAACAAATTAAATCAAGTGATTTCTATTTCATATTCTAGTTCATTTGATTTTTTATACAAAACTTTGCACTAATTTGTACAATTTTATTAGTTAACTTTTTCACGGATATATGGTATGCACTCTAATGAAACAACACATTTCGCCTTAATTTTACAAAAAAAAAAAAAAAAAAATCAATTTGGTCACCCTAAATGTAAGCCAGACCAAGCCAGATATTATATGGCTTTCTCGTGAAAAAAAACATTTGTCATGGAGATTCATTATTTATATCGTGTGGTATCAGGGAGTTTTTCTCACAGCTTTTCTGATTATTAACGTAATTAAAAGTTATCAATAACGACAACAATTTCTCACCTTCTCCTGCAGTCAAAGCAAACTCCAAACTTGTTGTCAAAATAAGCCACAAAACGACCAAACAAAATTGGTGTTTATGAATTGAAAATACTAACAGATACATAAAGAAAGTCGATCAAATTGAGAACATTCCTCTTAAATATATATATATATGCTTTGGTTTCCGGAGGGTTTCACTTCATGTTGTAACTGTAATTGTAGACGACGTATCCGTCAATCCAAGTTTAGACAGATTGCCATTTTGCCTATCATAATAATTACATATTCCCAGATAGATATATTTTACATCTCTATCGACCATAGGTTAATGAAATCCCAAAATCTATTTGTCTGATTCTTGGATGCAAGATTGACAGGTTCAACTAGCCGTAGAATCAACCTGTGTCTTGTACTAAAAAGTTAAAACTTCAAAAGGCTGTTGAAAGAATGAATTATTAGTTATACAGCTTGAACTTCTTACGGTTTTTCCGTCATTTAAGTTTAAATTTTGTAAGACAAGGAATTTTTCTTTGAGTAAATTTGGAGACGACTATTTGAAACTCCAGTCTACATTCATTTTAATCAAATCAGATTTACCGTAGGTGATTATGTTAGAGATTTTGCATATTTGAATTTGAGATTTACTTTAGGGCTGACATACTCAGGTCGATCTGGGGTTTTGGTTTTAAGGAAATTAAGGCTATTGATGTTGTCGTAATTTCAGGATTTTGTACTTCCCACTTGATTAAGCAAACAAGTGTTTCATTTACCTCACTCCAACGTGACGGATGTGGAGTGAGTGACATGTGGGAGACGAAATGAAGAAAAATTTCTACCAAAATAAAATAATGAGGCACATTAAATAAGAAATGTAGTGTGCCAAAGTAATGATTATCGTGTACAAGAAATATAAAAAGAACCTTGAATATTTTTTCTTTGTTTAACCATAAAAAAGTTATTTAATTTAAGAATAATGGGACAGATCATAACATTGAGTAAGAAACGCTTGATCGAAAGTCAAAATTCCAAACTGGACTTTTGACTTCCCACTTGACTACCTCCCCCCTACCCCCCACCCCTCATTCTTTTCGAAAAAGAAGCGAAGGACTGGATCTAGTGGAAAACATGGCGACATAAATATTATATATATATAAAAAGTAAAATTGATAATTCTCTAACATATATATACATATGTTAGAGAATTAGAGAAATCAGGCGCTATTGATAAAACTCAAAACTCTGCGAGTCTGATTGATTAAAAAAAAAAAAAAAAAAACGAAAGAAAGAAAAAAAAAAAAGGAAGAAGATGCTTTCATTAAATAATAAAGCACCACCTTATAAAAAATCAACTGACTGTGCGAATTCATGGTAAGCGTTCTCGGTATTATAGAAAGACCAAGTCACTTTACTTACAAAAGTTATCCTCCATCTTTTTAGTTATTGACTTAATGTGTTTTTAAACGAAGCCTTGGCTTAAAAATAAAAGACAATTAATACACTGATTTGATCAAAATAATAAGATAGCTTTAATTGAAATTTGCTTTCAGTTTGGTCTTGATTAAAACCCCTTTTACCTAAATTTTACTTTACTTTACATGCAAAAATGGAACAGGAACTGTAATTAATGAATTGTAAACGTCCTTACTCCTCCACTTTTCCTTTTTGTTCTACTTTGTGAAGCGACCAGCCAGCTACGCTGATAATGAAAAATACTGATGTATACGTGTGTAGTATGATATGACGAGCTTTCATTGGAATCTGAAGATAAGATTTTTCGTCTATTTATTTATCACTTTTGGGGGCTTTACAAAACTGTTTACGAGTTTCAAAATTAAAATCTGTTTCAAAATTAACTCTATAGTCTGACGAACGCCCTCGTCCTCTTTGTTTATCGAAAGAAGCTACTTTTTCAAAGAGAAATATAGTCAAAACAATAGCAAAATATCTAAAAATAGCAGAAAGCGGCCTCTTGTCATACATTAACTTTGCAGTATTATACTGGGAGGGTTTTTTTTACAGCCAAATCAGCCAAATGGAAATCCATGTGATTATGAAATCACATCATATATGAAAATCAAAAATGTTTTTTTAAGAATTAGTTCAGCTTATGACATGATACCCCAGATCTAAATTATAGCCTGATCATTTCTGAATCTGTTTACAATCCAGAAAAAAATGAGAAAGCCTTTTCATTTGAAGATATTGCCCATTAAGAATTGTGCTAGTAGAATTTCACAAGGAAAGGAAAAGGTACATTCAGATGTAATTTTTCAAAATGAAAAATTAAAACAATAAGCAGCTGTCGTGGAGGTGTTATGATGCTAAATTTAGAAACTTGTGACAAAGATATCTATAAAGCTTGATGCATACACTTCTTAACACTTGTCAAGGTTTGGCAAAACGACTTGAGGAGGTCGAAACTTATCTTGGTCCTCTCTGAGACGTTTTATTGATTCATTACTTTGACATACGTAACATCAAAATAAAAGCTCGTGTGATAAGTGGATGGAAATGAGAAGCTAACAAAAGAATATCTTTAAAAAGGAACTTCGTGATAAGACAAGCGATATTTATTTAAGAACTTAGTGGAATTTTGCATCTGGTTCCGCTTGTGTAGAAGCTCTCATTCAGTCTGCCTGTTTTTTTCCTCAAGAGTCGACTTTAGCTAGAGAGGTCGAACACAATGCCGTTCAAGCATCGTTTTAAAGATTCCATGGGAAGAAGTATTTCTGTGATTAAGGAAGAAACGAACGAAGATTCACTTTCTACAGAATTCAAATCTGAACAGACAAATGGATCTTTGAGAGATGCTCAACAAAGCGAACAGATAACGAAAGGAAGTAATCGCTTTCAAGGCAAAAGCAGAGACAAAAGACCAGGAATGAAGTTGAAAAACCTGCTTCTAAAAAACGCAAGTATATTCAAATCCTTCGAAGTCGACGAAGACGGTAAAACCTTTGCATCAAAGAAAAAAGATTCAGAGGAATCACAGAAAACTGATGGCTTAAAAGACAGCCAACCGAAGGTATCCGTCAATGTTCAGTACAAGAGAAGAAATAGGAATCCCAAAGAAATCTCCAGGAACAAAGACTCAGGTGAATTATCCGAGAAAACGGACTCTGTTTCATCGGTACAAAATTGCAAGGTTCAAATCAATACTCATAAATCTCGAACTCTAGACAAAAAAGGTCTATCCCAAACTCTGGATTCTTGTGAAGAGCCACAATGTGTAGCGAATTCAACGAAAAATTCTATCTCCGAGGTTTTTGTTCAACCTATTCGTTACAACTGGGAAGACAGCGAAAGTGATGATGACGTTGATGATGATAATGATGATGACGACAACGATGATGACGATGATATTTGGGGAGGGTTGCCTTCTTCTCTATCTAGTCCATATATTAAGCGAACAACTCGTTATAGTGAAGGTGACATTAAAGCAAGCTGCCTTCTTAACTCGCCGACTCTAAACGAAAAGAAAACTACAGAGAAACGAAGAAGGAATTCCACCGTTACATGGAAGGATCTGAAAACACCAATTTCTGAGCAGAAACCCGTGTGGCTTCGTACAAGAAGAAACGCCATTTGCGAAGAAATCGAAAGAGATATACAAATACAAGGGCTTTCTCTTAGGCAATGGAGGAAAATCATTCTCACAAATTTTACACTTTTGGATTTTGACTTAAGATTTTAGCGAAAAAAGTTACAATAAAAAGCTACACTTTGAAGTGACAAAAAATGCCGTAAACTTAAAAAGGACAAAGGATTTCATCAGTATACAACAAAGATATAAATAATTCTACTTCCGTTACAAAGTAAGCAACAGACGAATCAGAGAAAATAGTGATGTCTTAGCAATATAAGTATAATTTACAAATGCACTCTTAACTTGTCGTTCAAGATAATGGAAAATAAAATGTAGCTTCCTCAACGACCGACGACTTCATACAACGCCGAATTTGTCTGCTTCATAAAAACAATTTACTAAATCGCTTTATTAAGCAATAAGTTACATCAGTAATGGCTAAAATCTATATAAAGAAGATCGTTTATTGAGTAATGAATTTATAAAGCTTAAAATAGATTTCTTTTTTAAGCGGTGAAATTTGTGGCTTGGATGTTTTTTCCGCACGCATCGGCGCCAAGTGAGCCTGTATACGATGACTTCTCGTGTTGAGCTTCTTGAATTAACATTCAACAACTGTGTTGTCAGTTTGTACAGACTGCTGCAAAAGTACGCTAAGGTAACTTGCGTATTAAAATAAAATCAAAAATGGTAACGTACAAATGATTCCATTTTCCATCCATTTCCACATCTTTGAGATGAACGCAAGCACTCTAAGACTTTCTTTGTTCATTTTCTCTTGTTTCCATTTTCATCTTATTTTGGATGAATATACGGTTGTATGTCCACACCGTAAGTTTATACTCAAAGCTACTTCACCTACATCAGTCTACCGGTCTTAGTTATCGCCATCATATTTGAGACTTGATGTTTCGTGCCAATCGGCTGTAGTTTTTGTTTTTCTTGCGTTTTATGCTTAGTGCCGTTTTATCCTAATGACCTCGCTTCTAAACATTTGATTGTTCTAACAAAAAGAAATTGACAAAATAATTAAGTCTCGAAAATGAGATGTCTTGCCGAGAAAATGACCCAGGATTCTATTCAGTACTGTCAATTGTCTTCTTTTTAATTGCTTCCGTTTCTCTTATAGACCCCTTACAGTAATTCTCAAAGCAGTTCAATTTAGAGGAATAAACAATAGAATCTTATTTTCCAGAGAATCGAAGACTGTGAAATATTCCATTGTTTTGTCCTAGTCCAAATTGAACTGTTTTGGGAATTGCTGCAAGTGGTCTATTTTCTTCATCATCTTCCAGTTCTTCTTCTTTCATTTTCTCTGCTTCTTGCTCTTGTCTTTGCATTTTTCAATGATCCATTTTCTTTTCGTGTACGATGGAGGTTGGATTTCTTAATGGCATCATTTTTATTCAACTCACGTCGCTGATAAATGAGTCCATTGGTTAGTACAGTAATGACTTGGAAAGGTAATCCCATCCATCATTCATTATTGCTTTTCTTGGTACTAAAGAGTCTTATTACAAAAAAAATTTTTTCTTCTTGTTCTATTACAAGAAAAGCCTCTGCATTTCGCTACAACCCAGCACTTTCTCCGATCAGTTTGTTCGGCCTTACTTTTATCGTTCCGTCATCTTCATAAAGACAATTATTAACCTGGCGAAGAACTTCAAACCGAAAACAAGGGACACTGTATGTCAGTCTATCGACAAGGAATTTTATTTGGTTAAAAAATGTACACTATATAAACCTATTGCTCCATTTGCTTCTTATTCTAGTGGCTTTTTTTCAGAAATTATGAACGATTTTTTCTAAATTTGGATAAAATTTTGGACCTTTTTAGCCAAACGTCCTTATTACTATTTTCCAAAGCATCGCCTCTGAAACGAAAAGAAACAAAAATTGAATTATTGGATATTAATAAGGCAGGTTTTTTCGGTGCATTATTAGATTATTATCCAGGTATTTACTTGTATTTTTTGTCTGTACCACCGAATTTCACTGGCATCCAATATGGCGGGAAATGGTCACGTGACCTGTTAGTGGATATTGCTTCTTTACAGTTGAATGTACAATGTAATCTATAACGTTATCAAGGGCGTATACTTTGTTGTTACGTAATAACCAAGCAACCTTACCCTCTCCCGTCTTCATTTTGACATGTAAAGACAGCCAGTTAGCGACATACTTACTCGTTGCAAAGTCCACATGTTCTCTTGCACATTTCCATCAAATATTCACGACTGTAGCCTACCGAAGAACCATCACAATAGCCACCCTGTATATACAACGAGCACACTGGATCTACATCCACACATTCAACTAAAAATAACAGATAAATTAGACATGAGTTAGCTTTAATCGCCCCAAGGGAATCCGGAAACCGAAATTCACGGATATTCGGCTTTTTGAATCCGGAATCGGGAATCCAGCACATGGAATACGGAACCCAGCACATGGAATCCCGGAATCCAGTACTTGGAATCCGGAATCCAGTACTTGGAATCCAGAATCTAGTACTTGCAATCCGGAGCACATGGAATTATTCCGTACTTGGAGTCCGGAATCCTGTACTTAGAATCTAGGATACAACAGTAGAAATCCAGAAAGCACCATCATTCAGGATTCCTTTGCATGGGGCAACTTTAAATAAATGATGCTCACAATTGAAATCATCTTCTTGCCACATTCCCAAGGGTGAGTTGCCTCCAAGAATGGACGCTGCTCACCTCTCCCGCCTAGAAGGAACGGGGAGAGAAGGCCGCTTTTTCCCCATAGGGGGAGGGGTGAGTAGCAGCTGTACATAGGCTGGGACAAATAGAATATGAGTTGCTATTGACTTACCAACAGGATGTTTCTCCTTTGATCCAAAATGGGTCAATTTTTCAATGGGTTCTTCTTTTCCTATTGGCTCATACGCATCAATACCGCCTTCACTGTATGAATAATGAGGATACCTTGGGCGTACCAAATGTCCAAATCCTGCCAAGTGACCTTGATTTGGTGGCACATGCCCCGGATGTGGGAATATTTTCCCATTATGGTAAATGTGATGGGAAATTGGGTGGACATAATTGGGGTCCGGGAGTAACGGATTGATCAATGGTGATTCGTTTGCCGGTTCAGTTTCTATATTGCTTATTACAGGAGCTTTGAAAGTACCCTTCGGTATGTCATGAATCATGTGCTCATAAGGATAATCATGAGGATTCATGGGGTCACTCAATTCATCACTTGGGGTATACCCAAATGGATATTTCAAATGGTGACCCAGCGCGTTCGGTAACCCATGGACTGGGTATCCTATGGGTAGATTATTCATTGGGTGTCCATGTGGGTAGTACTGTCCATTTGTAATGTGACCAGCTATGGGTTGTGAGAATGGGTCCACAGGCACGGGGACGGGGACAGGTACGGGGACAGGCACAGGTATGTGGACACCTACAAGAGCGCTAGGTTGGGGAGGTGGAACAGGTTGTGGTTGGGCTGCAAAAGAAAGGAACAGAGTATGAATATTTTTTCTAGAGAGAAGAAATTGTATTCTATTTATCAGTCTTTAGCAAACATTTTTAAATTTTTTTAACGAAATACCTTTTGTTGGACTTGTTGTTGCGGCTGGTGTTGACTCGGTCACTGGGGTTGTCGGGATTCCTGAATGAATGGACACAAAATCTTTTATTAGTTCTTTTAATTTCTTGAAAGAGAAGACAGTGGTAGGTGAGATCCTGGTGAGATGGATCAATGGACCATGGCAGGATGGTTACAAAGAGAACTCGTGGACAAGGAAGGCATTTGAAATGACAAAGAGCTATCAAGAGTGCAGGAACGAATCGTGTTGTCATTGCCACAGTTTTTGTAGTCGTAGTAGCTGCTGGAGTTGTCATAGTTGCTGCCTTTTTTAATTTTTCGTTTTCCTGGGTTGAGTTTTAAAGACTATAATAGCTCAAAAGGGCTGCAAATGTCTTAGATATCAATTTAGAAAAAGAGAGCGTATCTTTATTTGACATCGACGTTAAAATAACCTGTTGTAGGAGTTGTCATAACCTTCTTTGGAGGAACCCCTAGAAAAGATAAGAAGTTCCATACATATGTTGAAAAAACTCTTTTGACCAGAGAAATGTAGTTTTTTTGTGATTATTGTAACAGAGGCTGTAATTATATTAATTATTTTAAAAATGTCATACCTTTGAGTATTTTTTCTGCGAACTCGCATGCAGGAGCCATGACTGGATTCATAGACTTCATCATCAAAGCATTCTCACACGTAGGTGGACTGCCTATAACACACAACTCTGGCTTGCTAACAGCCACGCATGTCCCAGCTGTAATAACCAGTACCCCTAAAGCATGCAGCTCCCGAGCAGGCTTAACAACGTCATCAATTGTCTTACCACACATCATGTGGACGAGCCTCTTGGAAACATCTTCACGAGACTTGGCAACAAATACAGAATCTATGACTGTTTGTAAGGCGAGCCCAACCGCTGGGGCACCTCCTATAGGCTTCAAATCCCTAATAGCAGCGTCTAGACTCTTTACATCATAAATCTGATCAAGGTTAACGACTATCTTCGTTATCAAGCCGTAAATGACGATAGCAACATGGACGCCTTCTTGGGAGATCGGAAACTGATTGTATGTTATTTTGGTAATCTCTATTAGACTACGGAAGTCCATCTCGCTTACAACATCAGATCCATCGATCAGAAACACGATATCTATAGGCTCTCGACTTTTGGCATCCAGGTGACAATCTACTTTGTAGGGGAGGGTGGGGGGAAGCATTGGTGGTGCTGGTTTGGTCGGTCTGGTTGGTCTGGTGGTTGGTCTGGTGGTTGGTCTTGTGGTTGGTCTTGTGGTTGGAGGCGCTGTTGTGGCTGAAAAAAGATAGTTACAGATCAAAAACCGCACTCAAAATTATTCTTAAATTGAGCATAAAAGAATGCAATAGAAATCATGGTCTATAACAACAGAGATTTTAATTTATTTATTAAAATAGTTTACTTTTGCAAGGAAGTGCAAACATTTCCCGACAAAAATGAAAGTATCCAAAAATTGCCGACATGTTGGATGTTTTTATATAAATTCCTCCAAAATGGCAGCTGTACGTATGTAAAGAATCAAATTACAAAATGCTAAAAAAAAAAACCCTCTTTAGAGCTTTTTAATTTTATCATTTCATGCAAAAAAAAACATCTTTTGACTGAGTTTCCTAATTAAACTAAAATAAAGACAAGATGATAAGAGCACTAAATCAAAATAACTTACTATTTGTCTTGTTGCAGTCTTTTGGGGGACAAACCAAGTCGTTTCCGACATCAAAGACTATAAGTGAGAAATGAAGAGAAAGAAGATTAATTTGAATGACGTTTTCAGAAATACACGAGGCACGTTTGATCTAGCTAAGCACATTTTAAGGATAGGAAAAACATACACTGTGCCTTTCCAAATCACCAACGTGACAAACAACAAAAGATCTGAATGGAGGCTCCGAGGAAACAAACTAATATGAATAATTCATTCCTTCCCAAGAGCCTCGATTCAGATCTATTTTGTGTAAATGCTCAACCAAAATACTTTAAGTGCGCTATTGAGACAATTGATCCTCCCACTTAACGAAAACCGCTTAAGGTGGCTGACTACTTTTGCAAAATGTAATTAGAAAACTTTTTTAGAAAGCTAGATTATACAGAATTTAACGCTGATTCAAAATAAATAAAGAAAAATAGGGTGTTCCGAGCTCGTTTTCGAGATATTGAATTTTGAATATTATCATCTTGACAAGTTTTGGAAAGAAAAATGGCGAAAACCAAGCTTCGCACAAAATAATTTATAACTCAAAAACTACAAAAGCTATGGAAGTAATTTTCTCAGAACATCGACTTTAAACATTATTTTCGAGAACTGCATAAAATCATTTACAGTGCGACTTCTCCAACCAAAGCCATCCAAACAAATTTTCAGATAAATTTTCAATGCACATTTTTGACACTTAAGGACAGATTTGTTGCGAGTTTCTACAGCGTACGATGCTTCTTGTTCAATGTCAATGTAATTCGTACACAAACAAAACAAATTCTTTACATTTTAAGCGAAATTTCAAACATTTGTAGAGATTCTATTGTTTATATACTCAATCGTGCTTGGATAATTTACATGAAAATTTGTTTGGGTGGCCTTGGTTGGAGTAGTCACACTGTAAGAAAATTTTGAGAATAAGCTCAAAATTCAGCATTATATTTGCTTAATGAACCAAAAATCGTTCTCAAAAGATAACAACAAAAACAGACACAACGTTAAAGTAATTACGTTTTTCTCATACTTTGTCAAAAGATTACTTTTTACCTGTTCTTTCAGAAAATTGAAAGAAAAATATAGGGTCCCGTGCAAAATTTTAGGGTTTTGCCCTGTTGAAGGTCAAAACGTGTATGGTTCTCTAAGAACATTTTAATGGAAATTCAGCGGCTTTGAGCTTTATTTTGTGCGCGCACACAAATCTAACGTTGTAAGGTAGTAAGCCACTTTAAGTAGCTATTTATGTTATCTGTATGGCAAAATAACGCCCTTGGACGAAGATTTTGTGGCACTAATGTTCATTCGTTTACGTGGGTCATTACCACGAGTGATTTAAGACCACTTTCAGTAAATACAAGTGTACTGATATTGATATTTCGAAAAAGATCTTGGTAACATTTTGCAACATTTAAAACTCGAGACATAAAGTAAGACGTAATATTTCCGGGTTAAGGAGGCTCGAAATGGTTTTCGTGCGCGCGCTCTTGATGACGTATACAAAATCATTTGAACTCGCAAAATAAAAATTTTGCCCCCAAAAATCTAATATTTAAACTAAAATAACTCAAAAACTGGTCGGTGAAATTTC